>JAOUQX010000014.1:7424673-7437621 GCA_028566295.1 Liobagrus marginatus
AGTTATTTTAAATGGGAGAAATTCGTTTGAGATACGAGCCGATTGACTTACGAGCTCGGTTCTGGAATGAATTAAACTCGTATCTCGAGGTTCCACTGTATATACACACACACATAATGTCCCAAAATATTTTGCCACAAGTAAAATACCAGCATCTGAAAACCTGGTTAGCTTGAAAAGTAAAAAGGGAAATCAAACCTAACAGTTGGTATCCAATTACAAACGGAATTAAATAAAGTTGTCTATTTTAATAATAAAAAAATCTAAAACTGAACCGAATAAAAATGATTTAACTAGAAATAACTAGATTAAAACAACGGGTGGCTGTAATGAAATATGTATATAGCTTTTTGGATGTGAGGTCTTCATTTGTCATGTAGTTTTTCTGCCTCAACAATATCTAACCGGTTTCCACAACACCACATTTTCTAGGTCAAATACTGCTTTGCACTTTATTTAAACATAGAGACCATTAAACATCTGATATTCTCTGTCTAATCCTGATGATAACTTTTCTTAAGTTCTGATATTTAGTCGTATGGACTATTTTCTCCCTAACTTACATTTGACATAGTTTTAATACATTAGTTTATTAAACTTAATTAGTAAAGTGTCATGTTGTACACCTAACCCTAACCCTTACCGCGTAATGATGTAAATATTACCTGTTGTTTTGTAGGTGAACATGTTAGTGCTTGGGAAGAACCTTGGTATCCCAAAGCCGTTTGGGCCGCAGGTGGGGGGGAAATGCGCCCTGGAGACTGAGGTGCGCTCGCTACTTGAGCCGCTCGGCCTGGACTGCAGCTTCATCGATGACTTTACAGCCTACCACAAGCTGTTGGGGGAAGTGCACTGCGGCTCCAATGTCCTCCGAGAACCTTTTAGCTTTAAATGGTGGAATCTTGAGCTTTGAGATGGCGGAGTATAGAAAAGATGTTGGATAACCTGCGAGTAGAACGCCAAGAACTGTTTTATTTCAATTTCGCATTTCTCATTATTATAACTTTGATATTGCTAATTGACAGGAATAAATCACTGGACAGATTCTGTATCAAGTATTGGTTGTTATGACATGATTGTAAACGCATCTGTATTACTACTTGAATGAAATATGGCTGATTTCATACATAATAATAATGCTAAATAAGAAAAAAGGGCAATACACTAAAATAATTGGTTGTTTCCCCACTTTATGTAGTTCCTGAACAATCTTTTACAGCAGTTTAAATTCCACATTGCTAACTGTCCAGTGCACAAATAAACCGAGTGCTCCTGCTGCAGTATCACCACCAAACCAACTAACCACTGTGCGCCTGGGAATCTTTGGGAATCATCCTGGGAACTTTTTTTTTTTAATTCCTGTGTTGTTGCTTCATATTGCTTACACATTATTAGTGCCTTAGTACTGAGACCTTCTCAAAGAAATGATGTGTTTACATTGTGCAAAATAATGAATAAAATTATTCGAAACATGAGACAGGATTTATTTTGCTTACAAAAAACAAGGGGTGTATTAGTCACAGTTAAATATCACATGAGCATTTGGGGCCAAATAAAATGCATACAATAATTTGGATTAAAGTAATATCGGAATGTTTGAAAAGAATTCGAGTTAAAGGGTAACTTGGGGTTATGTGCACACACGCACGACAATTTGACAACAGTTTGATAACGGCGGTGTACTGACAGCTTTTTACTTAGAAATACTCATCAAATGCGGAGACAATTCAAACATTGATCAATGACCGACGGTGTCACTTCAAAACACAAACGAGTGGCTTTAAATAATACACACAAATCTGGAGTTTTACAGTTGAACATTACACAAAATGTGAATTCCACCGAACAGAAGTGATAATAGGGTATTTACAATTATTTCAAATGCTTTTATTGGACTGTACAAACCATCCACGACAGGTTGAGCTTGACAAAAATGTTCTTTGAGATAAATAAAGTTGCTTGATTTAAAAAAAACAACTATTATTACAGGAGCAATAAAGGAAAAGTGAATCAAAACTAGTTTTAACAAACATAGCTGAAAATGTTTTTTTTTTTTTTTTTTAAAGAAACAGTTCAGCCTAATCTTTATTTACTGCTTAGGAAGCAGCTGTGGAATGACCTCATACAATAATTGAATTACGTATCCCTGTATGCAAAAAATATCCGAAGTCCAGAAGATAGAGAGGATAGAGGTTGAAACCTGCGTAATGATTTTGTTAACCATGATTGCGTGTAATTGTTTTCTTTGATTAAAAAAATCATTAGTCATCCAATCACGCTACTGTTTACATTCAAAAGCTGTTACATTCCTGGTGTCTTTTGTAGGACACAGCAGGATTTCACACAAGAGCACATAAAGCTATAGAAGGCAACTTGAAAACGTCTTACAGTAGACAGCACAGTGAATCATTTGGACCTCAGGTGCTCTGCAGAACTGATACGAAGCATCAGGTGTGTGTGTGTGTGTGTGTGTGTGTATCTGCGCACTACATCACAACTTAAAAGTCGGAGCTCGTTCCCAATGCAAATACGAATACTGCAGAGATCAAAAGTTGTGAAAAGTAAAACGTGTGTAAAAATGCCCAGAAATACCTTTAAAAATGAAATAAATAGTAGAACGTATTACACAGAACATTACTTATCAACAATTATAATCATTATAGATCATTTAACAAGATAGTAAATCGTTTGTATATTCCAGCACAAGGACTTTCATTTAACAACAAATAACATTTAGAGATATCCACAAAGTTAGACAACTGCTGGAAACAATACATTAAAGGCAGGGTTGGAGATTTCGTACAGAATTAGTTCAAAAGGACTTTTTGTTACGTTGGTTGAAAGCCTTTTCACATCTCTATAGCTTTCATTAAGTTTAAATGTATTTAGACCAACGTAAAACTTTGTCCATTAAAAACGTTTCGTCCAAACGTTATGATAGACCGTCCTACTTGCTTGACTATACGTGTGTGTGTGTTTTGGGGGAGGCGTGGCTTTGGAAAGTTTTTTTTATGTAGGGAGGGACGGGTTTTTGGCTTTGGTCTTGCTATTATTACCCGCGCCTACCTTAACTTGAAAAAAAAATTATTCATCACACTAAAAGCATACACTGCTCTTATAAAAAGAAGGGAACAGATTATACACAATTATGTTGTAACACTGCTGTACATCTTCATCAATGGGAGCTATGCAGCAATAAAAAAAAGTCTCCCCCCAAACCCCCCGAAGGCTGCAGTGACCCTGTGAGTGACAGACTGCCTGCTATCATAATTCTGAATAAATAAATACACATTAAAAAAATTAGAGACACCTGTAATCTGTGTTGCGCTACACAGAAGTAACCCAATGAATGAAAGAAGGATAGAAACCGAGAAAGACTTAAAAGCCAAAACACTCTTTCCTGTTACTGCAGGCAGACAAATAAGCACAAACTGCACTCCTCAAGCTGCTAGCACTGGAACCTGTAACACACAACACTCATAACCTGCTTAGGCTCGACGGCATGCTGGAAACCCTGTTCAGTCACATGAAGCAAAACAGTTCTTATCCACAGGCCATGTGACTGACGGCTGCCTTCTGGCCCGGGGCGCTGGAGGAGATGCCTTTGTTACTCTGGGGCATCTTGAAGGAGATCTGTAAATGAATCAAGAGCTGTTTACCTCTAAAAGTGTATTTTTTTTTTTTTAAACGGTGGCAATAAAACTATAATATACAGCTGCAGATATTTGATATAGATATGCAAATATAACTTGTTTATTTAAACAGTATGAGAGATTTGGTCAAACCTGCTGAGGGACTTTCATGAAGTAATCTGCAGAGAAAGCTTAGCAGTTCTGCAGAGCACACACACACACAAATAAACATGTATTCACCTATTACAACATACAGAATCAGTTATCAATAAAAGACTGATTGATAAAGGTCTCACTGAAGCGGAGTGTTGTCGTTGTGCTCTGGGCCGAATGGGGTCAGACAGCTGCCGAGAGACAGCTGAGAAATCAAACACAAAAGGTATTTTTAACTAAATCTACAGGACCTCATTTTCCATGAAAACAAGTATTCTTAGCACTGCTGTCTAATAAGTAGGCTATATAATCAAGTCAACATCTGCTGAAATTGTAAATGTGTTGTTAACTTTACAAACCCATATGAATCGTTTCAGGAAAACAACCTTTTTATTGCAACCGGGGGCATGCAGCTAGTGGGTGGAGATTTTGGGAAATTAAGAAACTGGGAGCAAACTAGAGCCCCCATAGAACTCCCATCTATAAGCGTTACAGTTTTTCAAAGATTCACAACATTAATATTATAGACTACTGACTTGGTGGGCTGCGCTGGCTAGCACTGCTTAAACTTTCATCCAACCAGCTGCTGCTGTATGTGAATGAGTCCCGCTTGTGAGGAGTACCAGCAGAGGACAGACTCTCCTGTAGCACATAAATAGGACAGCATAAAGTTTTCAGATAGCTCATTTGCTTTTAAAGCTAAAGGATGCTGATAGCTACCACTGACAACTCTTTAAGAAATCACTCTGGGTTCTAGTCCAGTTGAACGTTTCTTGAAGCAATAAAGCTCAGGAATCTTCGAAGGTCTAATGCTTTGTGATGTGTGTGCCATGCTGTTATGTGGTAGACAAGTTAAAGAAGTTACCAGTCCTGTGTCATAGCCATCTGTAGCTTCGTGGTCGTTCTCCTCCACCACACTTGTAAAACTGCTGGCATTGGACGAGGACCTAGACAGGTCGTGAGACTCCGGAATGGAAGGGGCTCTACAACATTGAGCCGCACTAAGAGGAAAACACACCCACCTGCTTAATGATCACAAAAGGCTTACACTTGAAGCCTGGTTGGCACACTGAATCTCAGAAACCAGAAGTACACATTGCCAATATGCATTAACAACAGTGTACTATATACTGGTATAGGAAGTCAGCAAAAGTTTGAAAAGGCTTAGACAGCACCGAAAACAAAAACAGGAGGTTTTTCAAATATTACCTACATCGCACGCCATCTCTTAGTAACTTTCCAGTGTTAAAGATGCTTAAAAGAAAAATAACATCACAAGCATTTTAAAAGACTACCGGTACATGAATGTTGACTATAGCCTGCTCCCTAGTGGACAGAGCGTGTACATGTCATCCATACATTGGCATGCCTCTGTGAGACAAACTACATTTCATTTACATTTTATAATAGATCATTGTGTATTGTTTAGATGGTTAGTCACCTAGTCCTAGCGGTATGCATCTCAGGAGAACTGTGATTGGAATAGTCAGTATTGGGCTCATGGCTCTTTTGCGTGCTGGGAGACACCTCCCTACTGCTGAAATATAAATGACGGACATTTTTATTTGCACTGTAATTATATACGCACAAGATTACTAACATGGTGTAGTGTTCTCTGGTGTGCCTACCTTCTCTCTTGAACTTCCTGAATATTCTCGATGCCGATTGCACTGCTCCTCCTGGAACTAAATGGACCTGATTTCTTCCGCGTCGGGCTTTTCCCAGGGATGATTAGAGACTATGCAGGAGAAATCAAGGGCCAGTCAGATATGGCTCTGATTCGGGGATGCCAACTTAATACCACACATTCAGCAACCGAGTCCTGAAATACTACTTATTATATATGTATTTCTTTCAAAAGCGTTTCCCTCCTTTGTTGCCATATTGTTTACTGCGGTGAATGAACTAAATAAAATAGTGCTCCATCCGTTACACTGTCCAAAACCCTGCCCGGATGAGTTTAGTGGCATAGTGCTTAGCAATGAGTTTTCTTTCACTTTGGGTTTAATATTCCACTGATTATTATTTTTAATTTATGGTACCTGAAATCTTTTAGTTTGTAGATAAATCTCAATGTATTTTTTTTTCTTTCTGATTTTTAAAGTACATAACATTTACATAAAAACTTTTCCAAAACAACCTGCTCCACTCCCACTGCATGTCACTTTTGTTCAAGTAAAGTACAAGGAATACTTACAATGCCGGGTGTTTTGTGGCTATCAGGGGGATTATGGGTAAAGCTGCCACTGTGGCTGGTAGAGACAGTGTGGGGCTTCTTGTTGCTTAGGCCCATAGCATCCATTGACTGACTCCGACTGCGAATTACTCTCTACTCACAGAAACACACAGTGAGAAAAAAATAACCACACATGTCCACACTAAGGCTGCACTGTGTGATAGAAACAGGCAGGTTGTGAGAGTGTGAGGATGAGTAAGGAGGATACAAACACTTGATAGGTAGCAGCGTGTATACATTAACAAAACCTCCTTGGTTGGTTCTGCTGACACTGAAAGTGTTAAAAAAAAATTAAGCACACTGAGATTTTAAGCTTAAATACAGTAAAACATACCTTAAACGACTCAAAGAAACCACCGCCTCCCCCTCCTGCTCCATTCTCCAGTTTTTCATCTTCTCCTCCCAGTCCCATCATGCACTGGCTGTTCACATGCAACTCTTCATACAATGTCTCTAGCAGTGCGGAGCGTGTTCTTTCCTATACATTAACACAGTGCAGTAGAATCTTCACAAAAATAAACCCTCTTACACACACACTTACTGCACTAGGAACACTATGCTCATACTGCCTAGCTTTCTTTTATGGCATAGATTCGCCAAGATGTTGGAACTATTTCTTTAACCTTCTGGTCCGTGTTGCCACGTTGACTGCATAATTCATGAAGCTGTTCAGGTGCACTTTTATGTTTATGTTTTAACTCTATCATGGATGTGGATTCGTATTAAACCAAATTAAGATGATTTTTGCTTTATGAAATTCAATTTATATAGCGCTTTCAACGACGGACATTGTACCAATGTAGCTTCACAGAAAATAGGAAATTTAGATCAAAGAATTAAAAAAAGAAAAAATACAAATTATGAAATTAAATTGAACCCAATGAGCAAGCCTGTGGGGATGGTGAATGTTGGGCTCCTGAGCATGGCTCTCAACCCTCTCAAATGCTCAGTTCTATAAAAGAGTTAACTGTACGTCACTCTGGATAAGGGTGTGTCAAATACCTTAAATGTAAATACAAATGGGTAAATTGGGGTCATAAAAGGATATACCGTATATGGTCAGCAATGACACTCAAATGGGCTGTGGTGATTAATTCATGATTTATTAGTAAAACACATTCCTCACATCATTTCACCACCTCCACCAGCCTGGTTGAGGTTCAAATCTATAAATGTATGTTGCTGATGCCAAATTCTGACTGTTATGGTATCGTTGACTTTCTGTTCTTGGCTGACAGAAATTAAAATCAGACATGGTCTTCTGTTTACATTATAAAAAAAAGAAAAAAAAAAAAGGTCACTTTAATCCCGTTTTATAATTTTATCTACTGTTTCATTATTCAATGCTGCTACTGTATTCACTAGCCACTTTACTGTGCTAAATAATGTTTGCTAGTTTAACTTTAAATGCTGCTATCATTTATTTAGTGCACCACATATTTCACAACCATCAGCATTATGTTCTTATGTTCTATGTATCTGTCCCGTAGAGTATTGCAGGTTACTGTTTGTCTGTACTTGTTGCACTTTGTGTTTTACGTAGCTCTTTGTTGTTCTGTTTGGTGTTATGGTCTTCAGTGACTCTCTGTTGTCCATTTTGCGTGACTGTGTCATATGTAGCATCATGGTCCTGGAGAAACGTTGTTTCGTTCGCTGTATATGATGTTACGACAATAAAGGTTCCTGAAATTGAACCTGCTGTTGTAGCTCATCCTCAAGATATAACATGTGGTGAATATACCGAGAGGCTTGTTTCATCTCTATTGTATGCGAGTTATTGTGGCTTTCTGTCATCTTAAACCTGTCTGGTCAATCCAGTCAGTTCAATTCAATTACATCATTTTATTTCTATGGCACTTTTAACAACAGACAATGTCTCAAAGCAGCTTTACAGAAGTACAGAATGTAAATAAAACACTGAACTCTGAACAAATTCATTCTTCCTTGACTATTAGTCAAACCCATTCCTTATTAGTCAAACCCAAGCAAAGCTGTTGCTTACTGAATGTTGTTTTTACCTTTATTGCATCATTATAGTTAATAATTCTAGATACTGTCGCAAGTGAATATGTAGGACTTTGTGTTGCACAGCTGCCGCATGACTGGTTCATTAGATAATTGCATACAGTATAGTATATAGATGGACAGGTGTTCCTAATACATTGTTTGGCAGTATAGCGCTGTGGTAAAGGTATAAATTAATTTTAGTGAATGATGTTTTGAACTTAAAGCTGAACAAAAACCATTCAGTGTTAAGGCCATAGGATCATCTATCTGTGCTATCTAATTAGAAAATCTAAATTCCAGGGTAATAATGGGAAATCTATTCTTCTGTTCTATTAATGTATGTTTCTTCTGTACACATACACACTTTCTCACCTCCAGCTTTGCAAACTTCTCAGCCTTATAGCAGGAAAACTCAGCGTTGATGAGTTTTGTCAGGAGGAACTCGCGGAACTCTACACTCTAATGAGGGAACAGAATGTAAAGCGTCCCATCATACAGAGCAAACGTTGGTTGTTGCAGAAATCATTTTACTGTAATAATAAATAAAAACACCCTAGGGGGCTCTTACTTTTCTAAAAATTGCTGGGTCTGGGAGAGCCGGTCCAAAGAAAGGCACATCATCTCTCGCAGTCACAGATACCTGTATTCAAATGCAAAATACATACAATAAATATACAAAGATCATTTTAATAAAGAGACAATATTATACAGTACTTAAATATAGATATATACAAATAAGTATAAACAGTCAATACGGACAGCTTTATATCAAGAAAGAATCAAAATATTTGATTGAATAAGGAATATTATGATGTCCACATTACAACCCAACAGATTTGTCACCTTGTAAAGGACGGTGTCTGTGCAGGGATTCTCCACTTGCACCACCACATAAGCATGTAGGAAATTGGATGCAATCATGTCAGGTACAAACGGTGTGTTTTCCTCTTGAAACACGATGGCCACAATGTCATTTCCGATATGCCTCTTCCTTTGCAGCTAAAAAACACACTGCATCATTTAATTTTTCATTATTATGTTGAAGAACAGAAAAATGTATTAGTGGATCACACTGGACACAACAAAAGAACATATTTGTACTTATATACTAATATGAGAAACATCAGGGATGTTGGCAGCTGAATTTGGTTCTCTGCATACATGAAAAAAATATTTGACGTGAAAGTGTACTTGAATTCTTAGTGAATACATTTTGTCTTGTTCAACATTTCACCTTTAGCACCGATCTTAAAATAAGCAGTGCACTTTCACAGATGGCCCAATTAGACTTTTGCTTACCTGCTGCGAGTCTCCCTCAGTGTAGGGTAGCTTGGTGGACACATGGAACATAATCTCCTTGTTGTGGAAATTGCAGTACACTGACTCTGTTCCAGTTTGGCCATGTGTAACATCAAGGCCCCCACGAAACCTGTCATATGGACATATTTAGAGTAGTGTCTCTAATCCCCGCCCCCATTTTAACGAAAATACTTACCGGTATATTATGATTACATGAATGATAAAATAGCAATGACTAAAATTCTAATCTATTATGAGACTTTTATATTGTGCCAATATCATATTTTTGCATGAAATGTCACATTAGTCACTGAAAATATGGTTGCTATGGCTAAAAGTGATATTAAAAAAGACTATTATAAACTGCTATTATACAAGACAAACAATCAATCTAGAGACAAGACAGTTACCCTTTAAAGTCATGTAGCTCAATCTTGTCCCCCAAAAACTCCAGGAACTCAATAAAGGCTGGACTCTCCTCACTGTTCCCAAAGAGCTCCTCTTCTGATGTCTGTAAATGACAAATCTACTCCTTAACCAAATACACTCTGTGATGTCAAACCCATAAAGAAAGCGCTTGTGTTTATTACCTGCCCAAACCTCTGATAGATGACTCCAAACTTAAAGTTGTTGCGTATTACGTGTTCATCAAAGGTTATGATGAGTCTAGAAGCCTGTGGGAGGGAACACACAGTGTAGCTGAATGTGTATAGTATGGGCCTGACACATCTGCACGGACTTGACAGTGAAGTTGAGGTGTGAAGACTGACCTTTGGGTAAAGCACTGGATAAAATCTGTCCACATTTACTTCTTCACAAACAAGCTGAAAGAAACAAACAACGTCAATACAAATGATCAAACGCAATTTCTTATTTCACATCCCGACCGGTGTGTTTCTCCTACCTTTGCCATTTGTACCACATTGGGGAACTCAGTCAGGCAAGAAATTGGTATCACATCGTGGTAGGTTTTTAACTTTGACCTAAATGAGACAAACAATTCTGTTTCATTTTTCCATCATATTACGTGTCTGACATTGCTTCAAAATACAAATACTGCATATAGTATACAGCCACCCAAACAAGGACAGACTGGTTACAAAAGCGAACATTCCTTTTGGCAAGGCTCCATATATGTTGCAGAATGAAATAGCAAACAGGGTAATGGCTAAGTTGATATAACAGGTTGATAGCTTGTAAGACATGGAAAATACACGTGCAAATATACTTTGCTTTACCATTAGAAATTTGGGAGACCTTTACATGTTCATATAAATACATTTAAAATGCATAGAGTAACACCTTTTTATTTCAATGATGTCATAATTTAAGCAACCACATAACTACTAAAATAATTTGCAAATCGTTTTTAAAATGGTCCATAAACCCTTTCATACATTGAGGTTATAAATGACGGCTAGGAAAAGCGTAATCTTGAGGTATAATGTAAAGCACCATGGTATATTCAGAATGAACATGTTCTGATGGCGCTGCCAAAGCCATGTCGATTGGTCAGTGACTAGAACTTCATTGATTCATGTTGGGCGAGAAAATGTATGGCTGGAGAAATAGCCAAAGAGCAAAAGCTAATACAAAGATAGAAGATTATTGTTGAGATTTAAGATCAGTCCGTATGATGACGGAGCAGAAAGCAACTTCTCTTGTCTGCTAATCTGAATTATATAAGCACACAGTATATACTGATATGTCACAGAGAACAGCTTAGTGTAGCACAGAAAAATGAAGAATAAAAGCAAAATGAGTGACAACAGTAATTTTGGTAAGAGTGTGTGCACGCGCGTGTATGTGTTGGGGCTGGAACTCTTGTACGTCGCTCTGGACAAGGGCGTCTGCTAAATACTGTAAATGTAAACGTGTGTGTGCACGTGTGCTACCTAAGCAGTAAACGGAGATGCTCTTGATCTCCGATGACGTCATACTTCACTGAGAAGACGAGGTGGCCCAACACTGTGTCCACAGAGTAGTAATTAAAGTGCTCCTGTATGGAGTTGCAGATAAACATGGTCAAACACACATACAACCCATGTATTAAAGTGGATAATATATTTTACTATTACTTCCTGCTTTGCATACTATCGAAACACTAGCAGGTAGTTTTTGTATCAGCAGAGGTCTAATAATTTGACATTAAGTTTCCATTCTCACCTTGCCCAAGAAATGTTTCCTATATATTTTGGCTATGCTGTTGCTCTCCAATTTAATCTGGGAAGGCGGACATGGGGCTGGATCTTCCTGTGCTGGGGTGCTACTGAGCTTGTTACTGGTTTCCTCAATCCAGTAACCACCAAATTGAGGCAACAGAATCAGTGGAAACGGGGCTTTACGTCCCAGCACCTGTTGAATTAATATATATATATATACAAGAAAAGTAACTTAATTAACTATGGAAATGCACATGCAGGAAATTACAGTAATTTCTTTTGTTATTTACCTCATGAACACTCGGATAAGGAATATAATCTTCTTCTCTCTGTAAAACAATCACACACTCAATTACATGAACAAAGTACGATACATTCATTCGTTGTCTAGTGTTTATCCTGTTTAGCCCTCCGGAGCCCTAACCCTCTGGAGTCTGTCCCAGCTAACTTAGGGCGTCAGGCGAGGTACACCCTCGACAATCGGCATTAATCACAGGGCTAACACTTAGAGGCAGACAACCATTCACACACACATTCACTCCTATGGACAATTTAGAGTAGCCAATTCACCTATGCCCAATTGCATGTGTTTGGAGGCGGGAGGAAACCGGAATGCATGACCTATGACCGTCTTGCTCTGAGGCAGGAGTGCTAACCACTTTTCCACCGTGCTCAACTACAAAATATGATACAATAATATATAATTCAGCAACACATTAAAACAATATATGTCCAGTATATACTAACTAAACACAAAAACAAGGGGAATAAAAATGTTATTGTTCCCCCCTTGCTACTGTTACAGCACACTCCTATTGGGACTGGGACACTTGCATATCTATATGCAGTAAGATATATCCCTCACACTCTTGTAAATATTTTAACGTATGTTTTCTTATTCACACTTTCTTGTACATCTTTAGAAGAGGCTTCCTTCTTCAACCTCTGCAGCAATGCTGGCAGCACTCATACATCTATTTCCCAAATACAACCTCTGGATATAACACGGGACAGGTGTACACTACTTCTTTGGTGGACCATGGCGAGGCCTGTTCAGAGTTGATCCTGTCCTGTTAAACCGCTGTATGGTGTTGGCCACTGTGCTGCAGCTCAGTTTCAGGGTTTTGGCAATCTTCTTATAGCCTACACCATCTTCATGTAGACCAACAATTCTTTTTTCAGATCCTCAGAGAGTTCTCTGCTATGAGGTGCCATGTTGAACCTCACCTGGTCACTAAACGCCTGCTCCATCAGTAAGAAAGCCCAGCAGTGTCTCTACTTCCTACGTAGGCTGAGAAAAGAACATCTCCCTCCCCCATCCTGACCATGTTCTACAGAGGGACCATCGAGAGCATCCTGAGCAGCTGCATCACTGTCTGGTTTTGTAACGAACTCGCAGACACAGATGTAGTAGGATCCATTTGCAGGAGGTCTTTATTTACACAAGGTAAATCTAATT
>JAOUQX010000014.1:7500975-7524197 GCA_028566295.1 Liobagrus marginatus
GGCTGTGCTTTAAAGGGACGCTGTGATTGGCGTCTGGATCCGACACGGCTGGCAGTCGCTGATTGCCTTCGACTGTCGCATCTGCCTGAACTAGCGCGAGGCTCGATTATTAATATCTGCAATTTATTATTGTTATTATTATTAATACTATTAATACATTTAGATTTGTATAATAAAAATGAGTTAAAAGAAAACTTGGAAGATGGAAAAAAAAATACCAGCAGGATAGTGTTTTATGTTAAATAATAAAAACATTTAAATGGTTGTAGTTTATAGCGGGTGAGTTACCCGAGTTATTTTCCCAGTATGACACCAGTCACAGTCAACACAGCTTCTACTGCTTACATGCCTAATGCCAGACCCGGTGTGGTGTTGGTTTTTATTTCTGGTGGGTGGGTGGGTAGCGGTTTGTGAGACTTCACTAAAGAATGTGGAAGGAGAGCTTCTACCAAACCGAGGCAATTATAGTCAAGTCATTGTACATCATCTCTGAAGAGGTAAACAAACACATCGGTCTTCTTTAGATTAAGCTGGAAGTCTACACTCAGTTCCAAAAACGCTTTTTTTTTTTTTTTTCCTCATGTTTCTTTTTATCGTCTTGGGATTTAATCAGATAGATGTTCTTAACGCTCAAGGACTTTATATAGTGAAAGTTCTTTGTTCGTCTAATGATAATTCCCTGCCACATTCTCAATCTCAGGACCATGTCTTATCACTGTTTTAGGAGCTTTGTCCCTGTCGGTCTATGGAAAAAGCCTAAATCATACTCATCTCATTAATACTCCATTTTATCGGGTGCAATGAGCCTACAGTTCTGCAGAATGTTCTCAAAGCTTTGATAGATCACTGCCAGGCGGCTAACTCTTAGCATTGGATGCTGTTTATCCAAGGAGAAATAAAGCATTTCCTATCTGTCATTATGATTTACATATCTACTGCACTGACCTGTGTTGGTATGTAAGCAGTTCATTTCACTGGACTTTCTTTCCTCTAAACAAAAAGCTCTTGTTTTTTTGTTTATGTTTGAAGTAAAAACACACAGAGTTAGCACGCACTTCTCATGGGAATGTGCTTTATACCCTCTAAGACTAAGAGGACTAATACCTCTCTCCTGCGCTGCCTTCCTTTATCTGTCCCAGAATCAGTGCCGCGGGTTTACAAAGTGTTCAAAGACCACCAAGTATGGAAAGTTGCCAAAAACTTCCTGTAATAAACTGCAGTTAAACCTTCATCTAGTATCTTTGACTTGGATACAAACCTGTAGTTCATCAACGGATGATTTCAATCAGCCACCATATAAAGTGCAAACTGCTTTCCTGTCTGGCCGTTCACGATTCATGGGAAGCGTTTTCTTATCTGTTTCCTTAAGTTCACACACTCGCACTCATACTTATCAAACCCTTCTTCATGTTCTGACCTGACTGCTGTGTGTAATGTGTGCAGTATCTAGAACTGTGGCTTCAAAGCTCATAGGAAACACCCTCCTCTGTCCAGTCCTCGGCTCCTCCCTAAGCATGTCTACTACTTCTGCTAACTCTTTCGCTAATTGTACAGCTGTGTCCGTGTTGCCTACTGACTTGCATCACTTACATCACTCCAGTTGTCATGTAACATGGGCCACTATTCCAGCACTGACTTACGCCAGGCAGATTTTCCCGTCCGCCTTTTTGGACCTCCCACCTTGTCTCTGCTTGGAATAAATTACTGCAAAATGACAAACATTAAGTGTATCATGCACAGTGGATAGTTTATGTTGTTCGCTGCAGGGTCATGAGCTCTGTATCGTTATGTTTCCTGTTTCTAAAGAGAAGCATGTGTGAGGCAGACAGAGAAGAGAGAGAAGGGAGAGGGAGGGAGAGAGGATGGGGGATCTGGACAGAGGTTGCAGTAGGCTTCGGCTCTTCTGAGTTCTAGCTTTGGCTACAGTTTTGCCCGAGTCATCAATCCTCTTTGTTGATACGACAAATCAATTATATCACATCACAGTATGATCTGGACTACTGAACTCCCTCAAACACATGTTGCTCATTGTTAACTTTTTTTGTCAATTGTGCAGGCCCAGCGCAGGGAGACGTATGTGTGGGAGCGCTATGGGAAGTATGATCTGAACGATCCCTTTCTGGCCCTGCAGAGGGACAACGAGGCTCTTCGAAGCCCGGCTCAGGGCAGAGGAACTAACGCGAGTTGTTCACAGAGTCGTGAAACGGACAGCAGGCGCCCTGAACCACTGACCATGCTTAGGCTGGTGGTAGGACACTGCAGGAGAATGCAGGAGAAAATGCTAAAGCAGCTCGCAGCTGCCGAGTGCAGGCACAGAAGGGTGAGCAAGATGATGGGGAGGTTTATTGGGTGAATAAATGAATCACATATTTCCTGATACACTTTTAAAAGTGAAATAGAGTAGTCACACGTCTGTAATCACACTGTGATTGTTTTCTCAAATATGATGAAACTGGAATATAACAGGTTTTCATCGCTTGCCTCTTCGGTGCTCCTATCTGCTGGTTTCAGGTGATTGCTGATTTGGAGGAGGAGAAGAAGAGGCATGCTGAGGATACAGCTGAGGGGGATGATGTCACGTGCATTTTAGAGAAGGAGCGAGAGCGCCTCCTACAGCAGGTACGGATCTTTGCACCCCTTCCGCCTGTGATACCAGCACACTGTTAATGGCGCACCAGTAGATACTGTACACTACATGTTGTTGCTTGTAGAATGCAGTCTAGCATGCTGTCTGTGAGCGTTACGCTGCGTTCACGCCGTATCGTTACGACTTTCAACTCGGTGCTGTTCACATCCTCAGACTGGAGATTATCAGTTTCAATGGTGACAGTTGGAAAAATGAACATAGAGCAGCACCTGAGAGTCCAAGAATGCTAAACAAACACAATAACATGCGTAATATCAGATGTAATGCTAAAAACACAGACCAATTTAGCTAAATATTAAGAAAATAACACAATATAAGTAACAGTTATTAGGAAAATGCGTTATCATGTCATGGATAAGGTAGATATCTAACTCTGTGCTACATGTAATTCGTTTATGTTCATATTACTTTTTTCTGATTATATTTACATTGGCAAAAATCAATTACATGAAATCTAAAACATTAGTATTACGAAATAACTGCTTAATTACATTTTACTTCTGGAAGCACTGCTCTTTTTTCCACCTTCGTCACAGCAGTCACTTGGTACAAGCCTACAAGTTGTAATAAAAAAAGAACTGCGAGTTCTACGAGGCTTTCTACAAGTTGGAATATTATAATTACGGTAATAAGGTATTATGGTGTAAACGCAGAATGATCTACTTTATACTTGCATCTCATTTCTGTCCAGTGCACTTCAACAGTGATTCCACTTCAACAGCACTTCATCATTTCAAATTAATTCGCCTTAAGTAGAAGAAGCAACAATTTTTAACCAATGACCGTTATAAACCAGCAGTCATGTAGGAAATTTTTTATTAGGAGATTTTTTATTGTAATTAAACTGTTAAAATTCGGGCTATATATTTTATAGTACGTGTTTGTCTTTATTAAATACAAATGCATTTGTATTCATGCGCATAATGAAAACAAGATGTGTCTTACTCACCTTTCCGCTTTCTGTGTTGCAATATTACACAATTAGGAATGGGATAATGTATGGCATTTATAAAAAAATCAAAAAATACAGACGTCGTTAAGTTAATTGTTGACTTAATTCCCACATATTTAATTACTCGTCGCTGTATAATAATTAGGTTTGTGTTTGTTTAGTTGGAGTTTGAAAAGACAAAGTTCTCCCGCATGGAGAGAGAAAACAAGCGATTGCAATCTCAGCTGGAGGATGAGCGTTTACAGCACAAGCAGCTTATGGGTGCTCTGGGGCGTGAGTGTAAACGCTCGAGCCTGCGTGCCCACGAGGAAGGACAGCGCACCACCGAGCTTAGTCACCGGCTGGAGTGCCAACAAGCCACTACTCAAACCCTGAGGGCAGAGCTTGAGGAGGAGAAGAAGCGTGCCATGCAGATGGAGGCAAGGAGGGAAGAGCTGCTGGCTGAGTTTGATACAGAGAGGGAGCAGCTGGGTCTGCGGCTGAGACGAGAAGAGGCATGTAGCACAGCGTTTCAAAAAGAGGTGGAGAAACTGAGACTAGAGGTACAACAGCTCAGGGAAGAGCTGGAAAAGGAGGAGCATTGTAGCGAGTTTATGGAGATGAGAAACGGTGTAGTGGAAGGCGCAGCAGAACAATCAGACCAGCTGAACATTAACGGTCATCAGACACCAGCAGAAGAAGGAGCGACTGGCTCGAGGCAGAGGATTGAGCATAGAGGTGAAAATGGAGGCGTAACCACTGAGCAAAATGAACTGACTTATGAGAATGTGCCAACTGCTATCCCAAATAACGAGAGTCTCTCAACTTCCTCTCCAGAGACTTTGTCTTCCTCTAGCCTACAGGCTGCCTACCAGGCTGGGATCCATCAACGTTTCCATGCAACACGTCACAAATTCCAGGCCGGTGCAGAGAAAGATCCTCACCTGGGCTCACCTGTCGCTCATTCTCCTCGTGAGCTTTCACCCTGTGCCACTGCAGATCCCCTAGAAGAGTGCAGCAACTCCAAACAGTCATGCCGCAGCACAGTGACCCCGCCTCTCTGTACCAAAGCAGCATCACCACCACACAACTCACCTTTTGGCACAGACCACCGTGCCCCGATCGCATCCGGAGCACTGTCACCTGGAATTCTCTCTCCCGCAATCCCCAGGGTTGATCGAGGGATCCCTCCACCTATTCCCCCTAAGAAACCAGGCCTGGCTGAGACCCCACCCTCCCCTGCTACCCTCCGAGCTGCCCACATGGCTCAGATGTTAGCCGGATGTGGCCGTAAAAGCACAGAAAACAGCACAGAACCAGAACTGCTGTTGTCTTCCAGAAGCTAAAAAGTCAATTAGTCATGGGTTCTATAGTGGCTTATTTTAGTTTCCTAATAAGGTCTCTTGCTGCCACATTAATATCCTTCTGCCTGCTTTGATAATACCATTAATTACAGCCTTTATTAGATGAAGTAATATCATTTCATTTATATGCTTATTAAAAATAACCCATGACAGCGCATCGTCATGTCGGAAACTTATCAGACCTGGGCGATGTGACACCCGGATTCCACCTTAAACTGGTTTGTTTTCCAAATACCATTATGGCCTGAATACTGTTCTTCCTCTTCACTTTTCCAGCAGAAACCTCTTTTCTATTTATTAATGAACGCTTTTAAACCATTTATATTTACATTTAGTTGTCTGGAAGTTTCATCATCAAGTGTCATAACAGCTATAAACAGAAATCAGCTCACCATCTTGTCTTTTTTCATTCTTTTCAATTTAATACTGCAAAAATCATGTCACGTTAGAGAAACCGGAAAGCATTAGGGCCTCTCTCCTGAAAACTTTTAAAACGACTTACAAGACCAAAAATAACCGTTTGTAAGCATCAACACTCCAGACCTTTTATAAATACTAAATAAATGACAGAAAAAGAAAACATTATCGTCCTAATGAGTATAGTATTGTCATTGAGCATTCAATGTACCGGTGTAGCTAGAACATTAGTACTGCATAAACCATGATTTATGTTACAGATGGAACTATCAGAGCTGTGTTCTAGAAATGTATATTTTTCTGCTATTTTCAAAGATCAGTGTGAAGGTTTCCTTTAGGCTGTCTTGTCTTAGTGTAAACGGGAACAAGTTTTAAAGTAGTACCACAAAAATGATAAGGCATTTATCCTGACACAGACACAGCAAAACCAATTATTCACACAGTTCGTTACAGCATTTAAATAGCATTGTGCTTTGGTGCGGGTAATTACTGTTTGTTCATTATTTTAAAAAGGCACCTTTAAAAAAGGAGTATTTTTATTCTTTTGGTAGTCGTTCAGTCAACGTTGAAGGTTTAGATTTAAATTACTGGAATATGACAGACGCCATTCCCCAGAGCAACTTACATTTATCTCATGTTTTTCTAATCCAACTGAGCAGATTAGGGCCTTGCTCAGGGGCCCAACAGTGGCATATCATGGTGGTGCTGGGAATTGAAGCCACTGTCTTCCAATTAGCAGTCAAACACCTTAACCACCGTCGATTCCACTTACTATGGGTCTGTACATAACATGTTGTGCGTTAGTAGATGTTTATGTATTGTAGGCATTGTCCACCTTGAGTTGCCAGGTTTTGATAAGTTCTCAGATTCATCGCATAAGTTGTGTTTTCAACAGCTATTTGTCATTGATCATGTATCTATAATGTTTTCTAGTTTATACACTGTACTGTATATTTATCAAGCATGCTTTCAACAGCTTCTGTAATTTGTGCATATGTATATAAGGTATTATTTACCGATTATTACCTTTTAAGTTCTGCTTAATAGTTGTTATAACTGTTAGAAATCACATGAGGTAGCACAGACATAAAATTTGGATGCTTATGTATGCGCTTCATTCTTACGTTTTTTTTTTTTTTACACTGTTAAATTTTCCTAATGTTGGTCAGTTACCCTGCCCTCTATATTTTATATCCGTTTTATATAATGTAATTTACTATAATTATATATGAGTAAGGATATTATTCGTCTGCATATTAAATAAATATAGCATCAAATACATGACCCTTTTATCATGATTTTTATTTTGTATCTCTTAAAGCATTAAATCAAACCACCAGGGGGAAGCAACCGATTAGTTCACAGTGAAGGTCATTTATCTATTTGCTTTCCAAATCAGATATAACAAGCTTTCACCAACCAGGTATGTCATTATAAGGATTGACAGGTGAAGTGAAGAGCAATGATTATCTATAGAATACACCACCTGTTAGTGAGTGGGATATACAGGTGCTGGCCATAAAATTAGAATATCATCAAAAAGTTGTTTTATTTCACTAATTCCATTCGAAAAGTGAAACTTGTATATTATATTCATTCATTACACACAGACTGATATATTTCAAATGTCAAATCTGACAACTAAGGAAAATCCCTAATTCAGTATCTAAGAAAGAGAATATTACTTAAGACCAATACAAAGAAAGGATTTTGTTTCCCACTAGTACTAATTAGTTAGTTTTCCTTTTTAGTTATTATAAGTCTCCTGATTGTTTTCAAATAAGCTTCAGAAAAGCACTTTAAACTGGCATTACAAACTTGCAGAACTGTGTGTGTGAAAAAATATGTGAAGTTCACAGGCATCCATGTGAGACTAACAGACAATGAACCTCTCCCTAAATCCATAATCCCCTCATTATATCCCTGTGTGTATGTGTGTACATGTCAGACAGTGAAGCAAACATGCATGAAGTATGCGCTGTGCTGGAATTAATTAATGCAATTAATTTGAACAATGTCTAAAACCAAATACCACAAATGGTGACATTTTCATGAGGTATAGAGTTTAGTTGCAGCTGTTTCACTTAAGAATAATGTGCTGTTCAGGATTAAAAGAGTCGTTACATTTTTTTATGAGTGGAATAATACTAAAATCAGCAATTAACTTTCCAAAATAAAAAACGATGTGCCTGAGTCAATTTCTTTTACTTCCTTCCTGTATTAAAACAACTTTCCTGAGATTGTTTGGGTCCCCATTGTGCTGCTAAAACAGTTTCGGTCCTTGAGCAGTGTTCCTCGGATAGAGTCTGGATCCACTGCCATTCTCATGAGTGGTTATTGAAAAATAAATGAGCTGATAGAAGTTTAGTCTAATTATTCAATACTTTTTTGTATTTTAGTTAATTAAAGATTGGTGGTTTAATTAACCGGGTTCAAGTCTAACCTATTCCGTTCATTCATTCATTTATTTATTAATTGTCTAGCGCTTAACCTGTTCAGAAACGCTGGACTCTGTCCCAGCTAACTTAGGGTGTGACACCCTGGACAATCGGTAGTTAATCACAGTGCTAACACTTCTAGACAGACAACCATTCACACTAACATTCACTCCTATTGGCAATTTAGAGTAGCTCATTCACCTATGCCCGATCGCATGTTTTGGAGGCAAGAGGAAACCGGAGTACTCAGGGAAAGCCCACGGAGAACATGCAAACGCCACACAGAAAGACCCTGGGTGGGAATCAAACCCATGACCTTCTTGATGTGAGGCAGGCATGCTAGCCTCTCTGTTACTGTGCCGCTCCCGTTTTGTCTAAATCAACACAGAAATATTTGAGGGGCGCATGCTTTTCAATGAGCATCTAAGTGACTGGTCATGCACATATCAAAGACTTCAAATGAGCTTAAAATGTTGATCCATCATTTTCTTCACTCTTTTTCATAAAAAGGAGGCTGCTCTCGGATAGTTGACATTATTGGTAAAACAAAGTTAACCATATTTTTGTGATTAGCTTAAAAAATATGACAAGGCACGTTAATAATGTTAATAAATAATGTTAAAAACAAATAAATGAGGTCGCATAGAGGCCATGAGTCATTTATCAACATGCAGATGATTGGAGAACATGCTATATATGGGCCATACATATATGTATATTGGGCGTTTGATACTTAAAAAAAAGTGACACAGATCTCCAGTTGAAACATAATGAAAGATGAAAACTAGCATAGCTGAAAAGAAGCTGCCAGAACAGGACACAAGTGTTTTTTGCCCGCAATCATGCTGAAAAGAGGGGAACATCAATTAAGGATGCAGATGAGTCACAAAATTCTGTAAAGCTAGATTTCTGTTAAAGAATATATTTTATTATAAGTACAAATCAAATTTAAATGAATTATAGGCTCTCAAGCTGCAAGTAGGAAATGTTGTGTGAGAAAAAAGAAAAAGCTTTTCCCTTTAATCTAAGGCACTACTCATACTTTGACGGCAAGCCGGTTGTATGTCCTGATGAGACCAAATGGAGCTGTTTGTCAACAAACACTTACAGTACGTTTAGCATTAAAATAAGGATCGCTAGATAGAAAACAATGTTTGGTTTGGTCATGGATTTATAATATTTGGCTGTTGTTGTTTTTTTACAATGTCTTTGAAATTGCATCAAGAGATTAAAATAAAAAATCTTGCTGCCGTTGTCAAGAAGCCACAATTATATCTCCCAGCAGGACAGTTATACAAAACATATGTGCACATCCACACAAGGCTGATTCAATGACCACAAAATCAAACATGTCTGCTTTAACTTTACTAAAAAACCTTTGGAAAGCCGAAGAGATCTGAGAGAAATGATGGCGATATATACACGTCTTTGAAAATATTGTAGTAAACTGTAGTAAATTGTAAAGGAATCACATGCCCATCAGCCACTTATACATAGTAAATAAGCTTTAGATCTTTTCCTCTGCTGGATATTACCAATTAACATTCCTGTGAAGTGCATGGACTTGGGTTTATCAGAGACATCTCCATGACCTCGGGGAATCTCTCAGCTCTTAAGAATATAAGAGAGGTAAGATAATGTCCTCATATTAAAAAGGGTTACAAAGAACTGGTGTGCATAACATGCACATCACCAGCTCAGACATGATCCTTTTTTTTTTTTTTGCAAGAACATCTGGCGCTACCAATTTTCAGTGGTAGAATGAGAAGTTAATTCTAATGTAGTCTTGTCAGAACTAGAAAAAAATGACCCATTCCCTCTATTTCACTGCAGTTCTGTTGCTTGTCCAGTCAGTTGAATTGCCTTAAATCAAAGCAAGAAGACATACAGAATGATACTAATTGCTAGTTGGGGTTTCCTTTTCCCACATAGTCTTACTTTGGCTCACATGCACACATTCATCCAAAACAGTGAGGTTTCCATTTGGTTTATCAATCATCAAACCAAAATCTTTTGGGACTCACCAATGATCCGGAGTAGCATTTTTTGCAATGCTGCACTAATAACACGACCACAGTCTCTATGGACAAGCATACCAGTCATTATTTTGCAAATAATTTGAAACTGCTCCCGGCCACAAACCCGAGCCCTACGATGAGCTGTTTGAAGAGTACAAGCTTGCCGGTCCGTTCATTCCTGCGTCATCCCAGGAGAGAACTATTTTACTAGTGTGATTACAAAGGCAAATAACTGACTTCTATGTTATAATGCTGAAATCATGCTTGGGCCTGTTTAAAGGCAAACACACAACCACATCAAAACACTGAAATATACACACCCTTTTGGCATAGCAAAGCAAAGTGAAAAGGCTCTGCACTCTTAATGCAGATATTTAACATATAGAAGCAAAATACCGTTTTAATTAGCAACTAAAACTAGCCACTACTTAAACAGTTGTTTCTTTAACAGCAGAACCCCCACTTGTTGTTGTTTGTTGTTAATGGGTGCCCATATTCCTAACGCTACAACCGAACATGTGGACAAACTAAGACTGGGTTACAAGCTAACAAGCATACAGGAATTGATTGGGCAGATGTAACAAAGTCACATCCTGAAATAAATGAGCAATGTCAACCATCTTCACAGAGAATGGGTTCAATGCGCTAAATATAGACCGGAATAAGCTGCTCTATGCTGCTACCTAGACCAACTGTACCATAGAAAAAGGCTCGAACTCCAATTAAAATACATTGAAATCTAATTCAGAAGTTTCTATTAATTTGCTGTGAGTTGACCTCTAAAGGGACACCATAACCTAAATGATGCAAAACATCTCCCTTCTCATCAATGTTTTCATTTCAATTGCACAACTCAGTAAGTTGATATCAATAAGAGGTTAGGTAATGAATGGGGTAATGAAAGGTATTAATCAATCAATCAATCAATATGTCTATCTATCGATCAATCTACTGTATATCTATCTATAAGGATATGTTAAATAGTAAAACACTAGAATTTTTTTTTGTTTTGTTTTTTTAAACAAAGATTAAAGTAACCTTGTTATATTAATATCAATTTATCTCCAACGTGTGATGACACACTGTACAGTAAGGCAAATTAACCACAATTAATTTATAAGAATGGATGTAACACCAAACACCAGCAGCAGTTCGGTAAAGTTAGTTAAAAACTGTTACATTCATTGATTTGACGCTTCTGGAAACTTTCTGGTTATTTTCACTTTTTCTCTCACAAGACTTTCCGTCTTTAATACTTTCCTTTGGTCTACAAACAAATAAATTACAACATCTTGACTATTCAGCCTACATTAATAAC
The DNA here is from genome assembly GCA_028566295.1 of Liobagrus marginatus. Taxonomy (NCBI): domain Eukaryota; kingdom Metazoa; phylum Chordata; class Actinopteri; order Siluriformes; family Amblycipitidae; genus Liobagrus; species Liobagrus marginatus. Next base: position 7,512,109 of record JAOUQX010000014.1, read on the forward strand.
ACTGCCAAACAGACTATATTTGCGTGTGTCTGTGTGTGTGTCTGGTTGTTCGTTCGCTTTAAGTTGTTATATAAGTTGATAAAGTTGTGAAACACGTTACATATAATAATATATACCGTTTCATATGTTTGACACAATAAAAGCCGCACTGGAACGTTACATACTGTGTGTTCCGTGACCCGCAAGCATTCAGTTACGCCGATTAAAAAAACACAAACGAGAATTTGGCGCGTGCGCGTCTGTTTTTATTCGCTACTTAGCATTACGAGCTAACACGCGGGTTTTTTCTTCTCTCCCTGTGAGGATATAATGAAGCTAAACTAAGCCTAATTATAATCTTAACCTTGTAGTTTGGTTATTTTAGCTTTGTAAACACACACACACACACACACATACACACACTTGTTTTGCTATCTAAGTGAGAACATTCTATCCCCTTACCATAAGCATAAACCTACACATCACAGAAAACATTCTGCATTTTTACACTTTTTATAAAACATTATTTAGTACGTTAAACCTATTCTCCTTATGAAGACATGTACCCATAAAACGTGATTCTGTCCTAATACCAGTGTAATACCCGTGTCATACAAATTTGTGTCTTCATAAATTCATGAAAACAAATTCACACACACCGAGTATTAGTATCGACACCAAACACTGATCCCGTCCAATGAGGGAGAGAGACGGAGCAGAGGCGATTGTTCCACCGCCCACATCTACATTATTATCCGTGACAATATCGGATGCTGCAGCAGCAGATACTCTGCACTGCTCTTCCTCGGGCTCGGATTCAACTTTCAAACAAATAAGAAACCATATTAAAATGGACTTTTTTTCTGTAACTCCTTTGTCAGCTTTGGATTGACAGCTAGATTTGTAACTTTTACATTTAAAGGGGAGTTATTTCATATCCCCTTTAAGAACAGATAACAGGTACAGCGCTCGAAGGATGCGAAAGCGGATATATTAAGGTACAGCGCAGTTCTGAGGAACTAGTGTTTTGACAGAAGACAGAGCGACAAACTGTTTCTATTTTAAAATGCTGAAACTGCGTAAAGTCGAAAGGTCGGAGAGTAGCGGGCCTGAGAGAGCGCAGAGGATCTGCCTGCCCTTCATTTTACTGCTGCTCATGTTCACACCGAACGTGGACTCGTCCTGGTGGTGAGCGCATTTTCATTTCCTATTAACAAAATCCGGAGGCAGGGGTCAATGCACTTGCTAACGGTAATTTTGTCTAGAGTGGACGTGTTCATCATATACAGTTGGCATGTTCGACTAAAGTTTTACAACTGTACCTTCCCCGTGACGCTGGTGTGCTAATCTTTACACCTTCAGTGTGTATATTTAACATGATAATGTTAAAGTAGCTTTAGATTATTTAAACGTGCATTACTGAACCTTAAGGACAATTTATTTAGCTTTAATGTACACTAGGACACATTTTCAGGTGGTACAAAATGTCTTTCTTTAAGAGTCCAATCCCAGTGACAAGAAATTGTACATTTTAATGGGCTTTTTATTGAGAGTGTGAAACAGGACAAACCATTAGAAGCCACATTGAATGGCTAAGTAATTGGCTAAAATGTGACTACATAGCAAAAAGACATAGTTAAATACAGTACAGATAAATAGAGTTTGATATAAATACACTGTGTAATGTTCCTGGTTTCTGGGATGGGATATCGTCATGAGTATCATGGGTAAATCTTTTGTACATTTAGTATAGAAGGTTTGCTGGGAAATTTGAATTTATGTAAATGAATGTACCAATGCACCTTTCCATGCACCAAGCAAACCAGTAGTTTAATATTAATCTAAACCGCCATCACTAAATAAAATATAAACTCAACCTAAAGTTACACAGTAAAGGCACAGTAAACATGCAGTGCCGACTTATACAATACTAAAGAATTGAAATTCGTTTCTGTCTTGAAAGAATTGAAAGTTGTGTTTTCTTGTTGGCTTGTTGTTAATATAGTGTTTTGTTTTTGATTTGTGATTTTTAGCAAAGCAGGCTTTTTTTTTTTTTTTTTATAAGTGAGGAAACATGGTCCGATTACATGTTTGGTATATTTATATATATATATAATGATATATTACTCAAAGTTTTAATAAACACAAGGCATGAGTCTTTGAAATTACCTTACTATAAAGGTATCGGATGGCACAATGGTGCCGTGCTAAGGGTTGCTGCTTCTGGATGTTGGTTCCTAGTTTGATCCTGGGCTCAGGTTACTGTCTGTGCAGTGTGTGCCGTTTTAAATGTTCCTCCCATGTCTGTCTGGGTTTCTACCTAAAAAAACTTATAGATTAATTGCCAATGCTTAATTGCCCCTAGGAGTAAATCAGTGTACGAATGTTTGTTGGACCGGTGTCCCATTCAGGGTGTATTCACACCACAAACCCTGTGTTCCTGGGATAAGCTCCAGATCCACCACAACTCTGACAATTCGCAGATTGAAGGCAGTTACTGAATGGATAGGTTGAGTGAGTGAGTGAATGAATAAACGAACGAATGAATGAATGAACGAATAAATGAATGTGTTTGCTATGAGCTAGTCAGGCGAAGCTGAATATGTCAGCTAGGCTTAGAAAAGCTCACTAGGATTCAAATTCAATTCATTCAATTCTTTTGAAGCTCAGCTGCTATACGCTGACTGCCGATATTGCACATGACCATCTGACATTCTTGTTCAGGGCCACAGACTTTGTTGCAGCTCCTAACAGAAGATGTGATGAAACATTGGTCAATTTCTGAATGAAACATTTCTGTCTGTCTCTAATTGAGGAATCTGTGGGCATTCCATCACCTCTCAGTGGTAGCAATATCAACATAGCCACAACATCTTACCACGCTTTTGGCCGATTCCGTCGCAGCCCACAGCTGTGTCAACAACAGAAAATCTCAGTTGCCTACCTAATTTTAGTTTCTTGCCCCCCACCAATGTGAATGTCCTCTTTCTTAACCAAACAGGCGACAACACTGTACCTGTGCCGTTGTAGTTGTGCTGAAGTAACTATATGAGCTGCTTTAAATAAGGCAGTGGGGATCTGGCAGTGTATAGTTAGCCAGTAATACACCTTTGGCTGTGCGCCCACAGCCACAAGAACCATAGCGATAAATATCCCGGCTTTTCTACAGTAATTTATGCAGATATGGGGATTGTTGTCATCACAGTAATCAATTCACACACAGTGCTTTTCTGGCTTGTGAGCATTATTCTTTCCCAATCCCAGACACATGTGGCTGATAAGTCTTTTTCTAAGGAAAATGTGTGTGTGTGTGAGTATAAGGATAAACATGGCAGTTCTGTCGAACAAAGCCTCACTGGTTATTGGTAAGAAAGGTCTTGGGCAGCATGTGTATGTGTATGAATATAGAGCAGGGCGTCCATAACAGGAGTGGAAACTAAACACTGTGTACATTTGAGGACTGTCACATGAACTTGGTTACAATTGATTGGATAACGTATTTCAAGATGAACAGCACAGACCTCACTGTGTGTATGTGTGTGTGTGTGTGTGTGTGTGTGTGATAGATATGAATCTGTAGGATACTGTAATTCACATTCTGCAACCTATAAACTACATAAAGAAATGTTATTAATCCAGGCAATCCAGGTTGAAGCATAATGTACTATGGCAGTATAATATAATTAATCACACTCTATTAGAAATATTAAATCAGAAGGGCACTTTGGGATGTCCGTCTGGAGGAATATATAAGAGTTCTATACTGAAGCTTTCTACGGCAGTTTTCTGAGTAGAAATGTTTAAGGAGTATACTCATGATCAGGTATCTCGAGGAACCTCATTTCTTATCATGTTAAAGGATCAGCTCCTAATTTAACCGATTGTTGCTTGTTAAATCCCCAAGTACTTAATCCAATGTTACAGCATTGTTATCATACAGTGGCTGTCTATATGCAGATCCCAGATACACATATCCTTTATCCTTTATCTCACCTTCCACAGGTATATTGGTGCTCTTGGCGCTCGGGTCATATGTGACAACATTCCTGGGCTGGTCAACAAGCAGCGGCAGTTGTGCCAGAGACACCCCGATTTAATGCAGTCAATTGGTGAGGGAGCCAAGGAATGGATTCGTGAGTGTCAACACCAGTTCCAGCACCATCGCTGGAACTGCAGCACCCTGGAACGTGACCACACCGTCTTTGGCCGTGTCATGCTCCGAAGTGCGTCCCACAATTTCTTCATATTAAGTACAACAATGTAAATAATCTCTTCCCGAAACGTGTGAAATGTTGCTTATAAGTAGGTCATACTAGAATAAAAGGAAGTAAATGAGCCATCACTTCTCAGATTTCCAAAAAGGGCGGGAGTCGGAAAGAGAATGGAGATTCTCCAAATGCAAGGGGGATCTGCACAGGCAATGTATAAACAGTAATAGGAGATGTAAATATTTATGAAAATGACTCTGGCAGACAGACAAAACTGCTCACTTTGACATATCACCCTCTGCTTTGGCTAAGTGGGAAGGATGAAAAATGAGGGGAATAGGGGACATTGTGTTCTCCACAGAAGGAAAAAAAACACACCTCAAGGCTATGAGTGCAGTCATTCAGACACTGGTGGTGAGGAAGCATGGGTCTGAGGGTACGAAGCATCAGGGTGGCCATCCACACTTGAATAGGCCCAGAATGTCAAAAGTGAAGCACGTGATCACAAGGACCAGCACACCCTCACACCTGTTTCAATATAAGGACTTGTAGCTATGATAGGACCTGGAAGCATTTTGAAGTAATACCGGATGTTTCTAAACGTTGATCATTTGGTTTTGATCTTGGCAGGTAGCCGTGAGGCAGCGTTTGTATATGCAATCTCCTCTGCGGGAGTGGTGTATGCAATCACTCGAGCCTGCAGCCAGGGGGAGCTCAGGAGCTGCGGCTGTGACACCCACAAGCGTGGAAGAGCGTGTGATGAAATGGGTGACTTTGATTGGGGCGGCTGTAGCGACAATGTGAATTACGGTATCAAGTTTGCCAAAGCCTTTGTGGATGCCAGGGAGAGAATGGTAAAAGATGCCCGGGCGTTGATGAACCTGCACAACAACCGCTGTGGCAGAACGGTAAGATACACCATTAGGGATAAAAAAAAAAAAAGGTAAATGACGGAATAAATGGTTCTTACTTTCCCGCGCTAATGGAGTTGCTCGAACATTATCCTTCTTAGGCAGTGAAGCGCTTCATGAAGCTGGAATGCAAGTGTCATGGCGTCAGTGGCTCGTGCGCTCTGCGGACCTGTTGGCTAGCTATGTCTGATTTCCGGCGGACAGGAGAGTACTTAAGGAGAAAGTACAACACAGCCGTGGAGGTCACTATGAACCAGGATGGCACAGGCTTTATGGCTGCAGACAGGAACTTTAAAAGTGCAACAAAAAACGAACTGGTGTACGTGGAAAACTCTCCAGACTATTGCCTCATGGACCGCACTGTAGGTGGGTGAACAGTCACGGCTGTCACGTGCGCGTAATCTACCAGATTCATTATTTCATACCTGCTTCTTCATGTTTGTTCCAGGTTCTCTGGGCACGGCAGGGAGGGTGTGCAATAAATCCTCCAGAGCCACGGACAGCTGTGAAGTTATGTGCTGTGGTCGTGGATACGACACCACGCGGGTTAAACGGGTCACCAAGTGCGAGTGCAGGTTCAAGTGGTGTTGCTCAGTGGAGTGCCAAAACTGCGAAGACACTGTGGATGTTCACACTTGCAAACCACACAAACGCCCTGATTGGCTGGATCTTACTTGAATGCTGTGGGTGCAGCCAATTATTTTCAAATATTCGCTTCTCAGGGCTTCGAGTGGACCAAAGAATTATAGGATGCATGGTCCTTGATTGCTGGTCTCTGGCGACAGAGTGCTAATCCTCGTTCGACGTCTATGGCGACAGTGCAGAAGTAAAGTGTTATTTAATCTGGAACATAATTGTGGCCTCGAATAAGAGCATAGACACGTTACCGAACGCTCATTTCAACTGTACAGAAAAAACTATTTTGACAACTTGACAGCAACTTCTTTTAGGATTTGATGTGAACTCTGAGAAATTGAGACACTGGACATCATGAATATTATCTGCATAACAGATTCAAGTATACTCAACCTGAAACCGAGTGAAAGTGTATACCCCTCTGTGATTTGTGCAATCATAAAAACAAATCCAGATGACGGGGTCATGATGCAATGCTATAGTTATGTTTCTTTCCATTTTAATATACAGTAGTCAACATTTGAAGTGGATCAAAACAGTTCATCAAAGTCTTTCACAATTAGTCAATGTTGTCATTAATAAAATGTCATCCTTCATGGCTTTTGATGTTCTCCAGCCATGATTTGTTTGTCATTAAGTACCAAATTGACCTGTCAGAGGAGTCTGTAATTGGGGACCTGGTCATCATTTAATGTTCTGAACGCTACACTTGAGGTCAGAAAGCATTGAAAATGCCACCGTTAGTGAGATTGCTGGTTTCTGACCTTGTCAGGGTTACTGGGATGCTGTAAGGAGGCATGACTCAGCAAGAATGTGTCACAGGTTCATTTCCAGAGTGTGGAACAAACAGGATTCCAAAAATCTGGTAGTGTGAGTAGAAGGCATGGTTGAGGAAGACTATGGGTTACAACACCAAATCAAGTCTGATACTTCACCCTGCATGCCCACAGACATGGCTTCATGCCTGCAGTCAGCCTGTGACATGGCGTTCAGGAGGGAAAAGGTGAGCGAGTGTGCACTTCATGAAGTTGGCTTAAGTGCCAGAAGACCGGCTGTGAGGGAGACTCTTTCCACAGCACACAAACAGGCACATCTGCTGTGGGCCACAGAAAACCGCAGGGTTTCTCATCTGCTCTTCAGATGAGTCCCGGTTCTGTATGAACGTCCTAGACGGGTGTACGAGGGTCTGGTGTCACCCTGGGGAGAGAAAGTTACAACAAAACGTTGTACAGAATGACCACTTTTGGCAGATCATCTGTCATGGTTTGGGGAGGTATGTCCATGGATGGAAGTAGAACTTGTCATGAAAACGGCAGCCTGAGAGGCCACACACGGCCAGCTTTCATGTTTATTGGTAACAACGCCCGTCCACGTCGAGCAAGGCTGGTGACCTGGTCACCTGACTTGAAACCCATTGAACTTATTTGGAAGCAGCCACAGGCAAGAGTGCAAGCATGCCAGGTCCCTTCAGGAACCGGTGTGGGTCCATATCCAGCGCATCACCATTATGACCAGTGTGCTGGTTCCTTGAGGCACTTTACTTGCACTAGACTGCTGCACTGTAGGCAATAGTGTTTCAGAGGCATTTCCAGTCCATTGTGACTTCAGGTGTATCACAGAACCAACTAAACAACCAACAGTTTTTTGGTGCACTAGTCGAATGTGTGACAAGCCACAACGATCCCTGTTCTTGTCTTAGAACAGCTTTGATGAACATTTTTGATCCACTTCAAATGTTTACTACTGTATTTGACTGGAACAAACACAGAACAATCCAATTCCCTGTAAAGCCTGTTGTCCATATGCATTATGTGAGAAATTTGTATTCGAATCTTTTATAATTGTAATTGAATATCTAAGCACTTAAGCATAATTTTACGTGTAAGCACTTTTGTAATGGTTTTGATTCGACTGCGATCTAGTATTGGTAAGGTTTAGATTCTCGCAAAAAAAAGAGTATTGTTTACATTGGATTAAATAAAAAGAAAACAATCCCAATGAAGCGAATACACAAAGGCGTTCCAATTAATGTATTCATGCCGTGACTGTAGGGATGCAACTATTTAACTGATTTTCTATTCGGTGACAGTGATGAGGTTTATGTGGTGAAAATGTGTGGTGTTTACTGACGACTCAAGATTTTTGACGTAAATAAAGGAGCCAGTGTATTCTAAAACATGTTGCCATCAAGCCTCATGTGATGTTTTATATAACTCGGCAGTAGAAGCTTACAGAGAGACGCTTCGCTACTAAGAAGATATCAGTAATAAAACAGCATTGCATAGTGGGATTAGTCCATTCCTAAGTGTGGCGTCTCTCCTCTGCACCTTAAGCTCATGTTAGAATTCAGTGGCCAAGCAACACTAGTTGTGTAACTTATTAACTACGTATATTAACTGGCAGCGGGGCCTAGATCATGCTTTGTTGTCGTAAAGGCAGTGATTATTTACTCCTTGAAATGTCTTAATGTTAATCCTTATGTCCCCAAGTGATACCAAATGTCAAATCATTAACGTATAAAAATATAGTGTAGCATGATCGAGTAGTAAAAATAGCCAGGGTAGCATGGCTAGCATTCATTTTCCTACGTCAAACCTTCTGTTCCTATATTTGTTATTTAGATGGATGAGTGGAGTCAGGGCTTTGGCATTCTGCAGGGATAACGTATTTCCAAAATGCCACTAATCTAAGGCAACCTGAATCGTTGTCGTGTACCAGATGAGGAGACTTGTGCTCTTCTGGGTTACGCTGGCTGATTCTCGATTATTGGTGTCTTATATTCCATTCTCTGCCAAGGCCCCTGGCACATTTTTTTTCTGTTATTCAACAGCACTACTCTTCACCTTTTCTCACCACAGAAAAAGATTATGTTGAGAAAGAATTCAGGAAAACATGTCAGTGTGTTTACTTTTAGCACTGTAAAATACCCCTGCTTGATACATTTGTTGTTAAAATTCAGACACATTCTTAAACAAAACCCCCTACCATTGTAACTAGCATTCTGCGCCGTACAATATAATGTTTTTTGGTTTAAGACTTGGTTTTAAATGTCATTTCAGTTTCCTGATCAAGTGGCATTAACAATGGTTGATTAAAGGGATAATAAACAAACATTGCATGGCCAATTTCACACAGAGCCAAGTGTGTGGTCCCAGTAACGGCTTGTGTTTAGTCATATGCTCAAGATAATGATCGTGTCAGGCTGAAAACCTTCCAGCTGTTTTCATTTCAGCCAAATATAACATTCTGTTATTTATTTCTCTTTCATGACAGGTTTGAGGCAGGTCTTTCAGAGTTGGCAAATGAAACTCTTGAAATAGCGTGCATGCTACTATTTCATTTGTTTAGAAGATCGATGGCAAGTCAAAGTCTTACACAAAGAGCATCACTCTTATTAGAATTAAGGCTACATTTGACTTTGGTCAAATTTAAGCCGTTCTTTAACTTGATTTATTTTCATAAAATGGTGTACAGGAGCAAAAGTAATAGACCTAATATGTGAAATGATTTTTCATCCTTGTGCATGTACTTACTCACGCAATCAATCCAGTTATTTGGGGGTACGGGGGTTCTGCGTTTCCCTGTGGCAAAAGGCCCCAAGGAACAGGTCATATCCAACTTCTTTGTCCACATTACAGTGCTTACACGTCCCCTGTGACTTTAGAAAAGTATTAATGCAGGCCATCAGCAGAACTACATAAGGATGCATGGATGATATTCATTTTGCCAGTCAGATTCAATAGGAATCCGTTGAAGATGTTAGGAATGATGCCGTTCATGTTCATAGTACCACTAAGCTTGCAGTAGCTAAGGAGCGTAAAGTCTCATCCAGCAGCTTTTTACCTCCACATGCATTGTAGGAGTTGTTCAAGTTGTAAAAGCAGTGTTTTTATCCTGTAAGGGTTAGCGTGTAAAGAACATGACTGCTAAAAACACTTATGATTTACTGCTTCAATCTGTCAATCTCTAACATACACAAGGCCAACCATTTCTGCCAGTTGTTGCTATGGCAGAATGCCTCACCTCTATACATCACTAACACTACCAGCTAAGGGAAGGGAAATGGGTTTAGTATTATTGGCACGAGGAGCTGGGCATTCAAGATGAACTCAGAAGCTACCGACAAGATCATGAGACCAAAGAAACAAGGCAGGATTCCATCAAAAAAACAAAAAAAATCTCTCAGAACATTTTATTACGATCAGCACGGATCACACAGAACTTTAGCACATTTAATGCTACACATCCAGTAGATTGACACCAGGATGTCTGCATGTATTTTGGTGGGGACAGGTTTGGGAGGGTTGTGTTTTAGATTCTTGTCAGCTGGTACCAAAGGCAGGACGGCATAAAGTTCTCCATCTTGTCTGCAAAAAAGCCCAATGGTGCAAAAAGGGTACTGAAAAACTGGGGAGAGAGAAAAACAAACAAAAAAAACAACAAAACTCAGTTTAAATGCATTCTGTATTTTAACGAATTAACAAAGGACAGCGAATTAAAAGTTAAGTAGTCCAGTGCCAGCTGGTTCAACTCTCAAGCCTCCTTAGGGTCTTCTTTTTCCTCAATATGTTTCTCGGCAATTAAAAAAGTGTGTACGATACTGCAGATTAAAGACTGTCATTGGGTATGTTGCTATTTTTGTGCATTTAATAAACAACTAAAACTTAAAACTAAATAATAAAAACACAGGCAGACAAGAAAATTAGAGTAGAGAAAACTATTTAAAGCATATATTTTTTTCCCCCAAAAATAATGTGTTACATCTATGTTCTATGTATCTTCGTTAATAATTGAATTTTCTCGTCTGACTACTTGGAGCCTTAGCTCAGGAAGACTGTAGGCCCGGCACAAACATTAGGAAAGTGTTACTCTAAACTCAAGCCGACACACAGCTTCAAGTCTGCACGTTAGCATGAACAGCATTTGATATCTTACAGCTCGATTGACCATAAACAAGAGCTTAATGTGTTTACGAAGCAATGCGTTTCACAGACGAACAGGTGTTTAGGACTGAACGTGGCATGCTACGTTTGCGGCAGTAGATTAGGGGTAATGCTGATGGTTGGAGTCGGAGCAGCATCATCTATTTAAGCGCAGATCCAGAACACAGATACGGCTAATGTAAATAAGTGCCTTATCATGACAAATGAGAATGGTTGGTGTCCTCAACTTCCTTAAGCTTCTTCCTATGACAAATAAGCGTACTGTTTCTCATGGCATGTTTACAATGAACATGTGTGTACTCGATGGAGCAGAACTGTACGCGAGTCATTGTGTGTCATGAAGGAGCTCCTGATTTGAACAATCTGTGTTGATGGCAAGCTTCATTGGTTAACTATTACAAAACAACAAGAGGCTTTAAGAGCATGCAAACAAAAATCGAGATCCACATCATCGTCAACACAATGAGAAGGTGGGGAGAAGTGACTGTTCACTCAAGCTATGTGAAGAACGGGTTTAAGGTTTAATTAGACCACAGCCGCAGGCGAACCTGGTAGAGATTTAGAAGGCCTGGCCTGGGAGCTCTGCTTTTCTTCACCTCTGGGCCTATTTTGTTCATTTGCTCGAACCGAGGGTTACATTAAGCAGGCTCTGGTTTGTACTGTAAACAATTAGTGTATGTGATGTCTTTCTCAAAATAAAAGCCGATAAAGCAAGTCACCAGTGTTAGGCATTATTTAAAACGTGTGGGCCAAAGAAAGTGTAGATAAGGGTTAATAAAAGACAGACTATGAGATTATAAAAGACAGAATATGAGCTTCTATTGGAATATCCTGACACCCAAACTGATCCTATTTGTTGTGTTTGGTAGAGTAATAACGGTGATGTTGATTTTTCATATCTGGCTGGTCAGAAGGTTGAATTCTATTTCTAGAACAGAACAGCATTGACATTTGTGCTGGCAGTAATACAAATCACAAGAAATGGGTTTGGATTTGCCATGTTTTCCATTTACATCAATGAGATATTAAATTATGACCACCTTCCTAATACTGTGGTGGTCCCCCTTTTGCTGCCAAAACAGCCCTAACCCGTCGAGGAATGGGTTAGCTCTAGAACCCTGAAGGTGTGCTGTGGTACCAACTTAGCAGCAGATCCTTCAAATCCTGTAAGTTATGAGGTGGGGCCTCCTTCACTCCCCACGTACATCAGTGAGCCTTTGCCACTCATAATCCTGATGCTGGTTGACCACTGTTCCTCCCTACTGTTATATTCTCAAATCTTTACACATGTCCATTTTTCCTGCTTCTAACATCTGACAAAGTTATTTTGCTGCCCAATATATCCCACCCGCTAACAGTAACATATCCCACCCGCTAACAGTAACATATCCCACCCGCTAACAGTAACATAT
>JAOUQX010000014.1:7529889-7544145 GCA_028566295.1 Liobagrus marginatus
GTGGGATACGCCACCGTTAGCGGGTGGGATACGCCACCGTTAGCGGGTGGGATACGCCACCGTTAGCGGGTGGGATACGCCACCGTTAGCGGGTGGGATATAATACCGTTAGCGGGTGGGATGTTAGGTAGCAAGTGAAATTTTTGACCTCAAAGTTAATGTTAGAAGCAGGAAAAATTGGCAAGCGTAAGGCTATGAGCGAATCAAGGGCCAAATTGTGATGGCTAGACGACTGGGTCAGAGCATCTCCAGAAATGCAGCTCCTGTGGAGGGTCTGCACTGGTCAGTATCTATCAAAAGTGGTCCATGGAAGGAACCTATTTTCTGAATAAAGAAGGGGAAATTGATGGAATAAAACTTCTATTCATCAGCTAATCTTTTCTAATAATTGTACAAAAGAGATCATACTAAAAAGAATCATAATTATAGAGTAAACCTTCATATCTTCTGTTCATAACTGGAATATCTGCATACTTGAGTGAGTTAGGACACATCGGTGGTGCTGAAAGCTCCTTTAGGAACCAGAGCTAATTACACGAACACATCAAATAATTTTGGGGTGGTATGGGAAACTAATATCAATCCGCAGATGCAGGATATAAATTCTTTGTGGTTTAAATGGCGTTCGCATTTAGTGCAAAGAAATGTGGCTAAATGGTGAAGAGCAAAACCTCATACCACCTTTGACAATACCAAAGTTAAAGAAGGCTTGTTGTGTTCTGCTTGAATAGACAAGGCATATAAAGGACCTGTAAGAAAATACAGCAGCGCTGCTAACTATCGAGTTGATTTTAAAGCGGTTTGTTTTGGGCTAATTTACAGTGAACAGTATGTGACTATTTAAATGGTGGAAATTGCAGTCATTGATAGAATTATTGATACACAATAACAACAATGAAATTGTACAAAAATAACTTCCTCATGGTGATGTTTTTGTTTTAGGTAAAAAAAAAATAAATAAAAAAAAAGGCTTCTCTACATGTCTTCTGAATGATGTCCTGTCTGTCACTAAGCCGGAACTCTGATCGTTGCCATGGCGACAACTGATAACTGACTGCTGTTGCAATCCTATGGCTTGTTGCTCGATTGCTGTAGACGGCACATGAAGGTGGGAGTGTCAAACACATGCCACTATTCATTAAGCGCGTTGTGTCTGAGGAGTACAGTACATACGGTACCTCAGGCTACCGTGTAGCATCTTATACTACACAAAGTCTTTAATTGTTTAGATTGCTCCATGATGTAGTTGTAGACTTGGCTTATGTCAAATAATCACATTATTATAACTCCCCCGAACATCAAATATAACACATACAGATTTAAATAACCAACTATAAGAAAGCCAACCTCTAAGAAAGAAGCATAATGCCTCATATATAAAAGTTACTACTTACTCATGGTTGAGCTCAATAGCCTGGTATGCGGCTCGAATACGTGCCTGAGGATTCCGCTCTCGCCAGGCCTTCTGCATCACTGTTTCACACACAAATCAACACACACACGTTGGCAAACCGCCATCTGCACTGACCGCACACCAGTCACTAGGTTAATATGTCCTACAGCTTTATAGTCTAAGGAAGATGAAAGTGACCTGTATCCTCTGGTTTGAGCTGCTGTGTGTCAGAGGTAAAGAAGGTCTGATGGTCTTGTGCAGACAGATTCATATCGTAGTAAGTCAGCGGTTCTTTACCGGTCACCCACGTGTACCTGAAAGCGATGAGCATGACATATTTATTCATGACAAGCAGGTTAGATAGAACAAACGACAAACAAGATGAAAAGAGTTTACCTGTTATATTCCGCACCTCGAAAAAGATTAAGGGGGTTCCTCCATACTTTACACTCTGAAGACAGACACGAGATACCAATTAACCAAAGAAGAAGAGGGTAGCGTTCATGTCCTTGTTATGGGTGCTTCTTTTTTGGCAATGAAAAAATGTTTTGTACCGGAGACGTTAAAGTCCAACCCGCTGAACAGTACCCATACTACACCCAGCACTTTAGTGGCCTGTCCGAGATGTAGAGCTCAATATAAAAGTATCTACACCGATTTCTTTTGACATGAGAGGATGCGTCTTCACAGTAAGACACTAACAGTGTAGTACGAAGGAAGGAAGGAAGGAAGAAAATAAAACATGATAGGGGCACTGTATTGTCTACCTGAGACACTGGGCCGCTGCTCCACTTCACTATTAGCTGAGGAGAAGAGACTGGCTGAGCTGTTGGTCTCCACACCGCCGAGGAGCGGACGCAGGTGACTGACAGACACCTGTTCAATAAAGGACGTGCCGTACTTTCGGAAGTACCACCACTCGAAGATCTGAGCCCAAACACAGACAACAGAATAAAGATAGAGTTTTCAAGTGTGATACCGTGTTCTACATTTTTTACCTTTGGGGTCTAAGGGCTTTGCCTGTTTGCTGGGGTTCTCTGGTTTCCTTACAACTCCCAAAAGCACGCCAGGACACCCGTGTGTGTGTGTGCGCGCCTGCACATTCTTATCAGAGCGTCTTACGTTATTTAAATCATCTTGCCGCATTCATACTGCACAATTTTATCCCCGATTTCCAGTCGCCGACAGGTTTCACGAAGTAGCCGACAAATGGCTGAAATCGGAAGCAAAACAGTGTTTGTTCACGCGAGTGACTATTGTACGTTCAATGATGTATGATCAACGACGCTATCCAAGAGCGATCGAGTATTTGCCATGTTAAGTGTCTGGACCAGTCGGCGACTCAAAACAAAATGATGAAATGAAATGATTTCCGACTGAAAATACCATCGCCGGTGACATTTCCGCCAATGAGAGCTACAGATACAGTGTAGCCAATCCACACAGCTGTAGGTTATAGTGTGTGTGAGAGGAAACCAGCAAAACAAGGGGAAATTAAAAACGCTTAAGATCAAACTGGGCATCACAGGGCTGTGAAGCAGCACCGAGTATACACAGCATGCTGCTCTCTTAGCAAACAGTTCAAACAGTGTGTGAATTGGAGCATCACCATTGGCGATGACAAATAGCCAATGAGAGAGAGAGAGCGAGATACAGGGCAGCAGGAAGTTCAGGGAGGAGTTACAGACCACAATATCGGATCAAAGATGGTGGGATGATTTTATTTATATGCTTCATACTTTATAAGGAAGGAAACATGAAGCTTGCTGGACAAACCCTGAATAAACATTCAATGCTATATAGTGTTCCGCACCCACACATACATTTTCCCCTTTCCAAATGTGAAAAGACGGCATAAGCAGTTGAGGGTTACACCTCTTGCTCAGAGGCCCAGTGGTCCTGGGATTTGATCTCACAACGTTCCGGTCAGCAGCCCAATGATATAACAACTGAACTACCACTTTCTTATGCCACACAATCAGTCCAGCAGCTTGACGAGGATAAAGGAGTTATTAAGGATGAGTAAGAGAGTTAGTGATGGGAGATGAAAAGCCGCCTCTCAGAATTGTACAATATCTTTGGGAATAAGGAATGTGGTCCGGGGTTGTAGTGGATTTGAAGGCTCTGAACGTGAGGCAGGAAAACAACCTGGATGCAACGCTCATCCATCCCAGGGCTCTGTGTGTTTATTTACATCCGAGGGAATTTAGTGTAGCTAATCCAAACAGCTGCAGGTTATAGTGTGTGTGGGAGGAAACCAGTAAAACCAGGATAAATTAAAAAGGCATAAGATCAAACTGGGCATTCACAGAGCTGTGAAGCAGCAGCGAATACACACGGCAGCTGCAGCATGCTGCTCTGTTAGTGACCAATGTGTGAATTTGGAGCTTACCAAGATGAGACCAGAGATGAGGGAGGAAGTTCCTGTGAGTGCAACATAAAACTTGGGTGTAAGAGTGTTCAAAAACATGGATGCTGCAGGAAAAGGGAAGAATACGGTGTTAGTTTACTGTTAGGTCCAGATGACAGTCACTATATCCTACAGAAGCTAAACGGTTTGCACACAGGGAAGTGTCTAAACTTTGGAAATAGCATCCATATTGACGCGTGTCATTTTAATTAGAGTACAGGGAAGCCTTCAAGACTCGGCTCGGACTCGGTTCGGTCTCGATTCCTCCGATAAGACAGCTAGCATTAGCAAGCTACCCTAAGCGACATAAAGCCTCGACTCTTCATTACATTTCTAATCAAACCTGACTCTTTAAACAAGACAAAAAGAACCGTAACTAAGCTGCTGTGCGCCAGAATACACCGCGACTTAAGCTAGCTCGGCTGCTTTAACATGAACTGTCCGAGCGTTTAGCATCAGCAGCAGCTTGTTGTTTTTTTAACATTACCGGCAGCGACGGACTCCTGAAGCTTCAGCGGACTCCGCAGCACATAAATCATAGTTAACACCATGGCGAACCAAACTGCACACACGTACGTCCACGAGCAAGACAACCACGACTTCAGTTTCTCCGCAAAGCTATGGGCTTGAGGGGTACTGCTATTCTCGTCCGCCATTTTTCACCGTATGACAATAAACATGAGAATGACGGGATACCGGAGAAGGTTGTAATATGGGCAAAACTATAGGACGAGTTACTTATCCCACCCGTATTCCGGAAAAGCCCCGCCTCCCTGCGTAAGTCTTACGTCTTTAGCGTTACAGTAAAACTTGCGCAACCTTCACATGTTCTCTAATATTAACGTAGATTTTAGTTCAAGTGCACGTGTATCATTAGTTATATAGCTAAACCAATTCAAATGGCCGCTTCTTTCTGTCCGATACCAGTGCCTGGGTTTTATTCATACTATGTAAAATGTATTTATAAACATGCACAAAGTCATTTGCCACATCATGGTAAAACGATAAAGAATAAATAATAAATCAAAGATTTTACTATTTTTGGTCTGTAGGTTTTTCTTTTTTACAAGCATAAATGCTGCCATTTCACTATAAGAGTTGCGATGACGGAGACAGGAAAAGGTCTGGCAAGCATAAACTGTTCTGAAGTAACTCGGGTAATTATAACACGAATTAACTTAAAAATGTTGTTCCGAATGTTGTAGTAAAAAATAACGAGCAGAGCAACGGATTTACGTCGATTCACGGTCCTTGTTCCGCCACCTACCGTCTATTTAAGGAACTGCCCGATTCCGTGAGTGCGGCACTCGCCCACTGCTGCAAAGCCCTTATCAGGACAGCCACAAATACATTAGTGGCAGTGGCTAACTACATACAGAACTTGCTAATGGGCAGAAAAATATTCGTCCAGTTCATTTTGTGGAATTCTCCTATTTATGGATCCCATCTTCAACACAAGCAGTGTTAAATTGGTGTTATGATTATTTTTTAAACGAGATGACCTTCTCTGACATTAAAGAATATATCACACCGTTATATCGATATTATATTTATATTAAATATTATTTCTTTATTTATATATTACATTTTTATTCGTATTCACGACAACCTCGACAGCACTTGAATGTAGCACGCTTATACTATCCGACTGCGCACGCGCTGAATTAACCAATCACAGCGCTGCTATAGTCCCGGGAGGCGGGATTTGTCATAATACGGGTGGAAAGTAAATCCAGAGACGTCACACGTTTTCGAATCGTTTCGAGCTGTACGGATGAATGAACGTCTATACAGTTATATCAATTTATGTTTTGATTCAAATGGACTCCGAGAGATGTGCATGTTGTTTTTTAATTTAGCGCACATAACTAAAACTAGACATCTGTACACATTCAGTTTATAGCTGATCCAGGAGCTTGTAGCTACAATCATTGCCGTTGATGAGGTAAATTAAGTATTTACAATAGATGCTCTCTGTAGGGGTTCAGTGACTGAGATTTTGACTGTAGCATGATTGTTGGTGTTAGAAATGTGTTTATAGAGTATATCTATAACAGCAGACTTTATACCTTCTGCTATTTCCCCACATGGCAGTCTCTAGACTTAACTCCTCTTATAAAGAAGTTTATTTAGTGAACTGTTAGTACAGTACAAAGATATAACAAATAAAATCCTACTTGAGTATACGTGACTTATACTTTTAAAAGTGTCTATTTGGCATACGCGTAGATTAAGATTTGTACACTAGTTGAGTTCTTTAAATGTGACTAATTTTAAAGGTAGTTAAAGGTAAAGGGTACTTATAATATTCATTCATTCATTTTCTACCATTTATCCTGTTGAGGGTCGTGGGGACACTGGAGTCTATTCCAGCTAACTTAGGGCATGAGGCAGGGTACATCCTGTACAATCACCAGTTAATCACATGGCTAACACTTACAGACAGACAACCATTCACACACACATTCACTCCTATGGACAATTTAGAGTAGATAATTCACCTATGCCTAATCACATGAGTTTGGAGGCAGGAGGAAACCGGAGTACCGGGGGAAAACCGCGCAAGCACGAGGAGAACGTGCAAACACCACACAGAAACACCCTGGGTGGGAATTGAAGCCATGATCTTCTTACTGTGAGGCAGGAGTGCAGTAGATGTGAGTATTTCTCGTATATAGGTTATATACGTTCATGAACTTAAAAAGTGGGCTAAGAATAGAACTAATATCTTCCTTTTTACTTACAGCGCCGTTCTGTCTAAATCTTGTTATAAACTAAAAGTGGGCTTATTTAGTCCGAAGAAGTATTAAAATGTTTTTAAAAGGCCTGAAATAGAATAAGGACCTAAATTTGACAAGAAAACAAACATTTTCCACATCGTTACCCCTCCAGCAGGTTTCTGACACATCAGGGTCTGAAAATGCGGTGTGCCCGGACAGCCCACGGCTGTATTTGCATGACTTTATGAACCTGAACGACAATTCAGTAATTGGAGTTCGAATTATGGCATAAAAAATTGTGAGTTAAGATTCTATGGTTTGTAAAAAAAAAAAAAAAAGTCATTCCTAAAAATCACCCAACCTCCATTCATTTTACAAGAGTAAACAATTACTATTAAAAATATGCATTATTAATATTTCAATCAAGCATAATTTATTTGCACTATTCATATAGCTGATCTCACGCTCACAAACTATACTATAAAGGTTTATTCTGAAACATGTATTTTGATCCCTTCCATCCTTTGTAGCAGTATTTCATTACACGTACAATTGAGAATTATATCCCCCCCCCCCTTACAAGCTTCTTAAAAACTGATGTGCAAGTCTCAAAATCTATTCCATAGCAAGGAATATACAGTAAATATTAGGCATGATTTTTAACCATTTGTACCTTCAATACTAGGAATGACCCTTTAAAAATGAATTAAAAGAGGAATAAGAAATAAGTTGGTGCAAATACTTTATTTATCTGGACTCGTATTTGTTCATACACTTTGTAAAAAATAGCAATAACTGTTTGGGAAGGAATCAGAAACTGAGGCGAAACTGTGGAAATGCATACAGTGGTGCTACCAGCTGGAGACACCGGGGGGCGGTATTGCGACCATTTTCAATATGAGGCAGAGGCATTAACAACCTGTACACTGAAACTGTGGACCATACAAATGCCATGCTGCTTTGTTTACCTTTGTTTGGTTTTTCTGGTCAAATGTTGTCATCATATAACAATACACTTAAGAAGTATCGCCGATAAACACTGCTGCTTTCAGAGAAGACTTAATGGTGCTGATGAAACACAGTTTGCACAGAATAGGCATCAAGTACAGAGATAGCTTGAGAAACGGGTTGAGCGGTGAAGGAAAACGGCACAGCTCACACATGATGTCCAGAGCAGTTAGTCATTGTGCATAATAACGTGTTCCAATAACAGCGATAGTGTTTGTGGAGCTTTAAGAGTCCACACACATCTAACATGTGCTTCTCATCCCTCAGAGTTTTGAGAATCAAGCTAATATTTAGAGAGGTACAACACTGACCAAATGAAGCCATATACCCGACTTTATATCTTTAAACAATTTGGACTGCAGATTACTTTAAGGTAGTAATGGAAACAAACAAAAAACTTAAATGGCCATTAAAAAATGCCCACCATTACATTAATGTGGAGAAATAATGACTAAATACTGAACCGCTCATTTAAATGGTATTTAGGGTGTGGAAAGGTTCTTAATAGTAAAAAAAAAAAAAAAAAAAGTCTTTAAACTAAGCATTAATCACCCCATATTGTGTCATACAAAACTTTTTCAAGCTTTGTTTCCATCTACTTAAAATAGAAATACTGTAGCTGTCAAAACCCCCTGGAATATTGGATTAAAAATTAAGATAAAAAAAAAAAAAGATAAAATGAAACTGCATGATTAAAAAAAAAATCCTTTTCATTAGTGGAGATTAAACATTTGGTCACAGACATAGTTGAATCGTGTGTTCAGAAGCCCCTCTCAGAGTGATTTGTATTAATCAGGGAGGTGTAGTAAGGAATGTATAAACGTGAGGCATAACATGTTTGGCTGTGTACTGGTGTTGCAGGAGGAACTTATTCAATAGCAAAGAGCATCGATCCACCCAACAGAACAAGCTCGCAGGAAAAGAGACAGTCTTTCTTTGCTCAGCTTAAAGCTTGGCTATTAGGAAAAGAAAGGAAAGGAAAAAGAAAAACGAGGACACTTCCTAGCATGTTTGTCCTAAAGCCTGGCACTGCTCTCGCTCCGAAGCTTAGCTCCCTGCAGGTCTGTGAGCATAGAGGGAGTTGGGCCGGCTCCGCGCTAAGCGTTCTGCATCTCTTTGCCGATCTTATAGCTGAGGATCTTGTTCCAGTCGATCTTGGTGCGAGTGACGGGAAGCGGTCGGCGTAAGGCTTTGAAGGTGGTGTCCGACATGTTCTGGTAGTTTTCGTTGATTGCCGTCTAAGAGGCATAGACAATATTATAAGCAAACACACACACACGAACACTTTTGTTTCATCGTTTGATGCATGACCGAAGTTGTCCTACAGACACAATGCAGTGAAACTTGGGACGTAAATTCGTGGCATGATCCTACCTGATATTCAGTCTCTGCGTTGTTAATAACTTTAACAACCTCCTCAGCTGTCTGCTTCGGATTCTGCTCAAAGATACGGATAAGCAGAATTTAACTATAAAGAATCTCAAAGGAAAACAATTAAAGCTAGCGCTAAATAGTAAACCTTAAAGCTATACGGACAAAAGAAATACAAACTTTGTTTCTGTTAAGTGCTGGAACAGCCGAGAGAACAGCCTTAACTCTCATGTACACAGAAAACAGACTAGCAGAGAAACATTCATCATGTCCCGGTGTGTAATGCGTTGTAACTGTTATAAAACTTGATTTAACAGCTTACAGAGATGCTGAGAGTCTCTTGAATGTCCTTGTGGCTGACAAGCTGCACATTGCCATCTTCGAAGTAATGCACCTGGACCTTAAGCACACCCACTAGCTGAGTCGAGCCCTGAGCCAAGCTGAACTTCCACTCGGACCGACAGCGACCGTTCCTGCGCGCGCGCGCACACACACACACACACACACACCTCATGAATTTCCTCAAACACTTTGAGATTTAAACCATAGAGTGAGTGACACGAAGAACGAATGTTGCTTACCAGAAGTTTTTGGGTTGAAACTGATGTCCTTCAATGCAGGCAATGATTGTTTGATGGCCCTCAATGGTTTTCCCATACACCTACAGGAAATGAGATGGTTGTGGAGGTGCACAAGCACTAAACACTTTAAACAGTTCAGGGGAAACTGTAACACACTTGTACTAAAGCCCTAGTATTAAGAAAGCATGCAAGACAAGGCATTAGGGACAGATTTAAGACTGGTCCCTAACGCAGGGAAGGAGGCAGCTCACTTACCGTGCACACTCCGGTAGGGTAGTGATCTTTGACGTAGGCGCTGAGAGCAGTGTCACACGCGTCCCTCCATGGTTCCAGAGCCGCTTCGACCACGTAGGACTTCAGGTCGCTGGCCTCCTTCTTCAGGTGGTCAAATTTAAATGAAAGTTTGTTCCGTGGGTCAAAGAAGAGCCCGTTTCCCAGGTTTCCATGCTCCGTGATCAACACCTGCATTTTAAACAGGGCTTAATGTTACTTCATTCATTCGGTTTTAAATCGGTCAAAATGAGTTCAAATAAATGTACATGAAGACAGTTTTATTTCTAGAAAATGGTGACTAATTAGTCGAAAGATCAAGACATTGCTTAGGCCAAGAAATGATCGTAATTATTATCATTCAACTAATTTAGAGGCAAATTACCTGATCATCTTTAAGCTTGGAGGGTGTAAACTGGTCCATGTTATACTGGGCAAAGGCACTGAAATAAAAAACATTCCAGTCATTCAAAGACAGAATCAATACATTTAAGCAGTCAAAAAAGGAACATGCGAGGTTAAGAAGAGCGGAACTAAAATTACCATCAAAACAAAGAGCTAAATTGCACTGTATTTTGTCTTAAGCAGCCAGCATGCAAACATTAACACAAAAGGGTGGGACTGGCTATTTGGGAAGACATGTTTTGATAATAAAAAGGGTTACGTTCCGGACTGAGATTAGTTGTAGATCAGTAGGTAAGAAGAGAATAAAAAGACTGTCCAGTTCCACCAAAATGTACATTTGTAACAAAAGTGGTCACTCACTGAGCCGCTCCTTCCCTGAGCAGATTGTCATTGTTGAGCAGTAGCCGCACATCTAAAAATCACACAAGAGCAATCTCAGTAGTTTTTAGTTCTGACACAATGACCCGGTTTCACAGACAGGGCTTAGCCGTAGCCAGATTTAGGCCTTAGTTCAATTAGGATATTCAAGTAGCGTTTATAAGTGTACACTAGAAAAAAAACATTACTGGTATGCAGCTTGAGACAAAACAACAAAATACACAACATATTTTAAGATAAGTCAGTACAAGTTTAGGTACTAGTATCAGTACTAGCTTAAGCTTCGTCTGTGGAACCGGGGGAATGCTACACAAATATGTAGCACCCTTTACAAAGCTGGTTTTTCAGCCCTCAGAAGCAAAGTAGATCAACACCAATGCTCGAACGTGAAGACTCATCTAAATATTGAATCTCTTCAATAAGCAGAAACTGATCGCGTTATGAGATACTGGCAGAAACGTGCACAGTTATAATCTTGTTTTACCATTAAAAACTTCATTGAATTCTCCAGGTGGCGCGTGGGCAACAAAATTGGCAGCAATGCGGACCTGTTGCAAAAAAGAAAACGGATATATAAATTTGCTTGAATTTACCATTATACCATATTAGGACAAAATGAGCAAAACAAATGCTTGATTTACGATACAAACAGTAACAAAAGACAAGTTACAAAACGTTGCCTTTATAACGTCATTAAACGTTTGTGATATTTAATAATAGCGACTTCTGTTATTATAAAGTTACATATAAAGCCATCTGGACAAAGGCACACTCGATAACATCACCACCAAAGCATATGTGGTGTTGTGGGATATTTTGTGTTTCCCCTTTAACATTTTCCATATGTAACCCACGTTCTATGTTTTACTTCTTGATGTTAGGAATGAGGAATATGTTTTAAGAAGGTGGTCTATATAGGAGATGTGTTCTATGTGTCTCATTATTACGAGGTCATAATTCAGGGGTTCAAAGCCTTACTATGGCTGTATGACCTTCAGCTACACCTGGACACGTCTCTTTGTCTTCTCTCCTCTTAGGTAAAAAAGATCCAGGCACTATCCGCAAGCAGCAGAGACACGAAGAGTAACAGACGGATAGACTTTTGTCTGTAGCGTGCTAGAGTTCCTTTAATAAACGTTTCATTTTTGGACTTCGTTCTAGCTCTCATCATTTCATCCCTCATCCTACAATCTTCCTGACCATCCTGAACGACGCAAAACTGGGTTTACGTTAATCGCTGTGTGACCCATTTACTCAATTTATTGATCATCATTACCTGTTTTGTCCTGGTCAACTTCACAATGAGATACATAACTAATTAGTATACGTGTATGTCCATGCACACGTCACGAGCGAGTTTATTTGAAAATCGTATGGACTAGTGTTTTCAAAAATATCGATATTTCCATGCATATCGATACTGAAATAAATGACACGGAACCAATAGTATCGATACACCGATACCTGCCTAGCTTTGCCGCTTTTACTCTCTCCCTTCTGTCCAACAGCGGGTTGTCACACACCACGTGACCCAGTGCCTGCCTTGTCTCATTCACTCCGGTTAAATAGCGTTAGTGAGTAAGATGGCGAATGTGGGACCGCGAGCGGCTATGGAACATAGCAGGAGTGCTGTCTGGAACTCATTTAGATTTGAGGCAAAAGAACATGGAAAGGCAAAAGACACAAACAAGCAACTAATGCAAGCGCCTTTGCAAAGTAGTGCTAACAAAAGGTGCCAACGCCACTAATTTAGCAAAGCACCTGAAACAGACATTCGAAACTATATGAAGAATTGAGAGGTTGGTAACCGCTCTCATTTTAAAATGAATGAATTAGTAATGAAGTTGGCCCAGTACTGTTGCTGATATGAGTGTTTGTTTTCGCATTTGACGCACGCAGCTTTGCGCAGCTGTGTTTACTACAACGCGGCTAACACTACTAATATGCCTTCATCAATGACTATGAATACAAAGTTAAAATCTGCTCATCATATACATGTACATATACATATACATCATATACATATGCATTACACAAAAATTAATGAACAGTTAGCAATAAACGTTATAGTATTTATTAATACTTGACACGTTAACAAAAATACAATGGTACCCGTTAGGTTTTGCTCAAACAAAGATTAAGACATGTTAGTATTTTTTCCATTGTCAATTCATGTGTTAAAGTTAACATATGTCTATTACCATTAACTTAAGTTAATTAAGTTATATGGTTCATTTTAAAGGCATGATCTAAAAAGATTTTTTTTTCATTAAAATCTGACATTCACTTACACATCACTGACATGTTCTGGACTTGAATTAAAAACAAAAACAAACAAAACATTTTCTACCTTAACGCTGTAACGCCTTACGGTCAATTGGAATATAAAATAAATATATGCAGGAGACAACAACACGTGAAAGTGGGGGAAAGGGGGTTCGGGTTGGAGCGCAAACAATATTGTAAATTGTACTTTTTTGATTCATAGAAAGAAGCTGCCAGACATACACATGTGCACTCAGGTCGAGGGTCTATAAGACAGTGTGTGGGCTTTTCTTAGCAGTGCTTATATAAGCTGAAGGTCTTGTCACACTTCCCTCCCCTAAGGACCACAGCAGCAGAAGTTAAACACAGCATTCCCAGACTAAGATTTCCCTTTTAAACAAGGTCTGAAGAAGCTGCTGGATTTTTTTGAGTTCATTTAATAAAAGACCACAACACATCTTTGGACTGGAAAAGTAAATCAGAATACCAAAAGGAAACCACGAAGCACCAGGGAAGAATAGGCAAACTCAGTGAACACAAAGCAGAAAAAGCAAACGAACAGTCATGCAAAGCAAAGTGCTATGCATTAAGCCAGTCGGTCCCAAACATTTTTGGCCACGTCCTCTCTTTATATTGATTTCAAAAAATCTGCCACCCCTCTTCCCCAAAGCCACATCCCATCCCTACCTTATTTCATGACATTCTGTCCGCGCTGCCAGTGTTTTAAAGCATAGGACAAACATTGGGTTTTCCTCCTAACCAACGACATTATCAGTGAAGCAGAGAGCAAGACAAACCTAGATATACTTTCACACAAGCTTAGATATTCACATTAGCTTTAGAACTAACCAGCACCTGGGTCAGTGCAACTTCATCTATGGGTTTTCTCTTCCTTTTCACAAACTGGTCCATCACCCATTCTACGTTGGTTGGCTGTTACTGTTGAATATCTTCTTTTCTTCTTCTGCTGATGTCCCGTGGCCCCCCTCCCAAAGTACCCGTGTTAACCCTTCACATAAAGAACCACTGCACTAAGCCCTGTGCCCACCGTTACAATATGTATAGAATATACTAGACCAGTTTTTGATAGAACACTGTAGAAACTTAATGAACAACAATATTCCTAGTTTTTAAACATACAAAATTGTCTGATTTCTTAACTCAGCTAATGAATGTGGGTGAATGAAAAGGAATATAATAATAATTATATGGTATAATTATATTATATTATATAATATGGTAGCTAGGTGAGTGTGCCCCAAAAGCACTTAACAGCATAGTCAAATACTACACCCTCCTGGGTAATTGACATGGTATTGACGTTCTCTGCTGCATTTAAAGTGGAAGAAAGTCCTGTGAAGATACGTTGAGTTCATTGGTCACATGCACATCATACAGTACAACATACAGTGAAATTCTTTGATTCCGCATATCCCAGAATACAAATTTGAACGC
>JAOUQX010000014.1:7571228-7584367 GCA_028566295.1 Liobagrus marginatus
TTAAGCTTCTCCATATTTTCATGGATAGATGTCCGCTGTTTAGAAATGCACTCAGGGCGTCCGGCTGAGGACGCTTCAAGACTGCGCATGTGTCACAGGGTTTTTGGTTTCACACAATCTCTCACACACACACACACACACACACACACACACACACACACACACACCCTTAATCACACGCACCTGATCTTAGTTTGCCACCTGATTAGAGTGGGTTGTGTTAAGACGGCCGCGTTTCATTGATTGTAATGGTGATAGTATGTTGGATGTTTTCTGTTAAGAGTTTGGCTGAGTTTTGTGCACTGGAATAAAGACAATGCTTTCTTTACCAGCATTGTCTATGTGATAAACGTTAAACTTTCTATGTTGTGTTCATCTGCAGCCATCACTGCATGACCTCACAAATGCTTTTCTGACTGCATGAGCACAAATTCCCACAGACACTCAGCAAAATGTTTAGAAATATTTTTCAGAATAGTAAAGATATTTCTAGTTGCTAAGGAGGACCACGGCCATATTAATGCCCATACTTATGAAATAAGATGTCTAGACGCTCATGTGTGGGTGAATGTTTATAGTATATAGCATACTTTTGAGGGTATTTTTGGCATACAAATTAATGACAACAATAACTAGATTTGGTGGTGATGGTGTGGGAAGCATCCCTGTCCATCCAATCAATTTGACCTTTTACATATTATTCAAGTTTTAATATTTAATGTTAATGTACTTACTCATTTACAACTCCAGTAATAAGCCAAGCTATCCCTGACTATACCAAAAAACTCCCATAATTATTTTTTTTAACCATAATGTCAAGATGTCCCTTTCTATTTCTTGCCTTAAGGAGTAGATAATCCTGTAATGTATTTTACATCGCTTCATGTTACCGTCTCAGTCGTCTGATCAATTAATTCATATAGCAGTTTTATCGAGACATATCTTGTTCAAATTTACTGGATAGCTTCTAAACGTAACCTTAAAATAGTTTTATTTAAAAAAAAAAAAGAGAAAAGAAAAAACCCCCCCAAAGTTGAACAGTTCAAAGTACCTCGTTGGGTCATTCGGTTCACAGCAGGACAGAAATTTTGTTACTGCATCTGCTGCTTCTCTGTCAGAAGTCACATCCCACAATCCATCAGTGCCCATAATAAGGACATCATTGGGGGCATGCTTATGCTCTGAAATATTGTATACTTTTACCTGAACATACAGGAGAAAAAAAAAGAAAGAAATTAGTATAAAGCTTACACATTCTCTGCCTTGATGTTGTATCACATGCCAAATCAATCAATCGATCAATCACAAAAATCAAAATGTCAGGAGAAATACACTAGTTGCAAAATTATATGACTGAAATTATATACCTACCTCTGGACAGCAAGACAGGAAAGGTTTGATATAAATGTTTGAATTGTACACTTTCAGATCATGATCTCCTAAGCCACGTGTTACTCCAATGGTGGCCATGACTCGGGCCTATGAACGAAAAACACAAATGTATCTACAGAACCTAGTGAATATTTGAGAAAAAACTGACAATCCTGATGTTAAACTTTCTTGCTTGGAATACATAACACAGCAGAAATAAAAGTGTAGCTCCACTGAGACTTCATCTACTTTATATCACTATCATTGGTTTGTGTTTTCATGAATATAATAATACTAATATACTAATAAAGCACATTAATCTAATTAAAGTAATTACAGGTTGCAAAAAATATTTTCTTTAGGCTGATTACCTTTTTCCCCTCTCCATAAATGAGGGGGAACTTAAGGTCATCTTCAACAATCGTCTTATATGCCCTGTGTGGAAGAAATTACAATGCCATATTACTAACACAAATGTAGCAAATTTGGCTATAATCTCATACTGAATTAGTGAGTCCAAATGTGTTTTAACAGATGTTTGTTTGAATTTTCTACAGATGATTTTTTATGCACTCAGACATACTTACCACCCCGTCATAGTATGGTCTCTAAATAACATCTTCTTTCCTAGTTCACTGTGCTGAATGCGTCGGGGAAACTCAATGTGTGTGAACTCGTTTCCAAGCAGTTCCGGTTTAAGGAATCCCTATAAAAACCGTACGGGCATGAAGACAGTGTCACACTTTTTAATAGAGGAGGAGATCTCTTTAGTCTGGTTAGCACACACACTCTTGCTCATTTTTGTAGCCATAAGCCTGAGATGTTTCTAAAAGTTCTAATTAATCATAATATTGAAACATTGGGTTAGAATACATTTTAATACGAGTCATGGGTTAGGTTTAGAAAAAAAAAAACATTTAAAAAAGGATTTTACTGAACTGATCAGTGTTGTACTGCAGGTGATAAACTCACCAGGTACTGTAGCCGCTGTCTCTCACTCTCTGGTGTGAACTCATCAGACATGGGAATAATCTCATCTCCACGAACAATAATGGCTCTAAATTACAAATGGTAGATTCCTAAATCTTAGAAATGTATCGATCTCTTAACAAATATTAGGTTATCATTTAATTAGAAGGTTATATATAAAGCTATACATATTTGTAATATTTTGACGCTTTAATTCTTTACTACCTGCTGTCTCCTGCATTTGCTACGTAGAGTTTCCCTAACAAATGCACAGCAGTCAAGGCACAACATCCTCCAGAAATGTTATAAGATGCCTTTTCCTTTTCAATGAGGTCGTCCTGCATATAAGACACATCAGAATATTACCTTTACCAACCAAAAATAAACAGTACTGTTTGTAGGTACTCATGCTGAGGCGTTAGTACTGCAGCTCTGTGTCACATGGACATATTATACTCTAAATAACAATGAAATAATGACACCACTTAATTATTGTCACCCCCAAGGGCTTTGGCCAGGTCGGCCACTAGAGGGTGGCATACAGGAGGCGAAGAGGGGCGTGAACTGTCTGCGTGTTGCACATGTCACTCACTGTTCTCACAGTTTTTGTCAGCTGCTCCTTGGTGCTAGGGAGCTTACGCTCCAAAACACTGTCAGTCACAATTATTAAGTATTACACCCATGTTGCAGGTACAGGCTTTTTTTTTCTTTTAAGAAAGCACTCCCATTTTAGATGAGAGACCTAGAAGAGAGGTAAACAAAAATGCTGCTGCTGTCTCTCAATGTCACAGCCAAATAAGTGTGACTGACACTGAAGCAAAGCATCATGGTGCTTTTTGGACACTGCCTCTGTGCACAAAGCAAGCTTTATTCAAGTGTGGAAGAACTTGAGTGTCATGCATAGAACCCTGATCCCAACCCCACTGGAGACATTTGGGATGAACAAGAATACATATAGCACCCAACACTTTTTCACAAGTATTTCCTGAAGTCTGGAAGAGTAAGACTGAATCTGGAATAGGATGTTAAAAAATCTATCCAAAAAGTGATAGTGTCCCAATACTTTTGTCAATTTTAGTATTCATTGATAATGTCAACAAATTGAAAACCTTGAACCCCATCGTCTTACCATTTGTTTGAAGGCATTCTCTATGATTCCCATCACCAGGCTTTCCAGACTGACAACCTTCTCCATGTGGAACCGAGCAATGGGATCTACAGGCCCATCCTGATCTTCTGCATCCATGCAGGATCCTTTTTTTTGCTCAGCCTGGTAGGGACTCCCGTTTTTAGCTAGGCAGATGGGTGGTGGGCTGCTCTGATTCTCCAAAAGATGAGCTACTTCACACAAACGATCCCGGATGAGACGATGGAGGAGTTTGGAGGCCATAATTGCAGCTCCAGAGCCGGCATGACCATCAAATACACCCCAGTAGTGCAAGGGAATACCTGTGGCGTCCTGTAGACGGTGAGAGACAGATGACTGGTGTGTGAAAAGTTAGAAATACAGTTACAAGGTATCATTTTTAGTTGGCTATAGTGGCTGCCACTTCAGTTGTTCAAGAGTTTGTCTACTTAGAATGAGCTGAATAATTGCAGAAAGGCATAAGAGTTAATAACTGGACCCTAAAGGCAGGGTTACATGCCACTGTATCATTGGTAAGTTTAAAACAGAAATTCACTGCTAAAGTACCTGTTTCTCAAAGAGATAGGATGACTGGTAAAGAGGCAATTTAGACAATTGTCCTCAAAAGGAACATATTTCACTTAATATATCTTAATATAGCATAAGAATTCATGTTGATATTTTTGTATCTGTAATGCAGAAAAATTTATTTAACTGCACTGCCCCTCTCTATATAGTGGCAAACATAAAACAGAAATGCTGATACAAAGCTGAGGACTTCCTGATGTCTTGTATTTTGTCATTAGTTTACTAGTTAGCCAAAACCATAAACCATCACCCGACAAATCAGTGGCTACCACTGCAATGAAAATGTGACTGTGGTTCTTGGATATATATATAGTAGATCATATTATAATCACTTTATTAGGGGCAGCTGTAAATTGGCACATCCATTCAATTATTAAATTAGAGATCTTCAGTTGATAATTTTCACACCAAAAATCATGGATAATTATCCCCAGCTCCTTGTTTTTGGCAGACGGAAGGGGAACCTGAAGTGGTATTCTTCTGTTGTAGCCCATCCACCTCAAGCTTTGTTTTAAGCTGCTTATCTAATCACTATGATGGTAAAAACTGATGGACATTGCAGCCCAGACCACCCTGGTCATTTTCCTTTGAGCTCTCACATCAACTTGGCTTTCTACCCGCCAAACTGTTGTTCACTCAATGGTATTTAGTTTTTCACATCATTTTGTGCAAACGCTAGAGCCTGTTGGTGCAAAAGAGCTGGGAGATCAGCTGAAATACTCAAACCAGTTATTCCGGCAGCAACAACCCTGCCACAAGTCAAAGTCAACGAGATCACACTGTTATGCTATTCTGACGTTTGAACAATAACTAAAGCATGATATTTGTGCATTTTGTTTGCCACAGGATTGGCTGATTGCTCGAAAACATGAATAAGCAGGTAGACAGGCGTTCCAATTGAAGTTGAAGGTGAGTGTATGTAACATGAACACAAGGGTACCTTGGAAGGTAGAGGATGACAGTCTGCGTGACTGACCAGTTATTCAAGGAGTCTGTGTGTGTGTTTACTATAGCAGGAAAATTAATATTGGTGTATGTAACAGTACAGTAGGTTACATACACCAATGTTAATTAGGGGTCAAGCCCCGTAGGGGTGGGAACCCTATTGTAATCATACTTTTTCTTTTTATTATTTATGTACTTCCTCTGGCATGCGATTCTATCTGAGCCTATAGAATCGTATGATCAAAAGTTCTGAAAATGCCAAGAGAACACGTTACGATATGATACCAGACCAACTGAAGTTTCTAGAACCTACAAGTTAAAAGTTATTTTATAAAAACTATTGGAAATTTTAGTAACGGGTATACGTCACTATTAAGCTCCACTATGCCATCGCAGCATCACCACGGCAACTTAATCCAGCGCGCTAAAGAAATAAATGCTTCAGTTCCCTACCTAATACTTTCAGAATTAATTCTGTAATTCCGTGTTTAATTGTCGCTGATATCGTGTTAGCTGTCGGATGGAAGCCAAAATGCTGCTATGTTTTTAGCCCAACAACAGATTTCACATGGATACCTGAGAGGGACATTTTAAAATGCTTAACATGGTTTAAACTTTAATGTATCAAGACAATGTTTTTAACTTGTCTTGTATTAACATTGTATGCTTTATTAATAATGTGTTACATAAGTTTTGCTTGTTAAAACATTGTCTTGATCCTCTAAACCATGTTAAGGATTTTTGACGGAAATATTAAGCTCAGCGTTTTAGCGCTGCACATTTTCAAGAACATCTACTATGGCCTGGTCGGCCACCAGATGGCGGCATAAACTGTCTGTATGGTGTGAACATTCTCACACTCACTGTTTGCATGCACACACATACAGACATAATCACCTGCACCTCTTTGTGTTAATCACGACACGGGAGATATAATCCGGCACTGCTGTTCTCTCGTGTCGATCTTTATTGTATTGCTGAGCACAGCTTCACGTGCCTCATTCTTAGTGTGTTCTCTGTTTACGTTGAAGAGTTTAATAAAGAAACAAGGAAATGTATTCTGCCGCATATGTGTCTGTCGCACCTTGTGCCTACCGAGCCTCACCCACACCAAGCCGAGTGTCACACACATAAGCAGATGATTCCAGAATCAGAACTCAAGGTGTTTAATTGCACATTAAGCGTTTTCCTCCCATAGAATACCATTATAAGGAAATGACAGCGGGCACATGCTGACATTTATATGGAAAACCAAAAGGGTATGTAGGCGAAATATAGTGTATGGAAGGTGCACATGACTACAAATAATGGCAGCTTAATAACTACAAAGCCTACAAATCACAGATGTCCTGAAATACAAAGTTACATAGCAGCGCCACTTACTGGTGTTAAAAGGAATAAAATCTTTTATTTGAATTTGGCTTTTTCTAATAATTATCTTTTGATGATCTGTTCTAATACACAATGTAATAATTAGTTATGATTAATTATAGCCTTCTTGTTTTGTATATTTTGGTCTGATATCATAAACGTGGTCTCTTTAGATTTCTTGATCATATGGGGATTTTGAATCGACATGAGCCAAAGAATCAGAAATATATATTTCTAGAAGTGTTCTATCTAAATCTTTCATTACTACAAAGACTACAAAGTGGGCTTGATCCCATTAATTGCTGCTTGCAGCTATTTATTTTAATGCTTCTGGTAAGCTTATGTGTGGCAGAAAGCAGCAAGTGAGTTAATAAACTATAGAAATTATAGGAAACTTTATAAATTAATGAAAGCACAAATACAAATGTCATGTCGCCCATGCTGTCTCAAGCAAAATATTGTCCCAAGCAATATTACTACACACATACAGTTTTAATGTTTACAAACTATTTTGGCAGGTCTACCACATGATTAGACTGCAATCCAAATGTAAATGAATTTTAACGATGAATCAGAAACTTAATTTGTTTTATGATACTGAACTGTATTTTTCTGAGAGCTAGTAAATCTCACCCCACTCTCCTCCAGCAGCACGGAGGCACGCTGCTGTTTGCTAGTTAGCTTCTTCACATATAGCACGTCACATGAAGCCTGGTCCTCATTCAGCATACTCTTTCCTGCATTTATCACCCTAAGACAAAGGATGAAGTAAAGTTAGACAGTATAGACTAATTCATCACATCAGCAAATCGTGCTTTTACAACTATGCAAAGTAATAGTTGTAGCTTTGCTAAAACTTAATTTGTATTAAGCATACATCAAAATGAGTATAATAAAAATGACAATAACTAGTAAGTCAAGTTAAAAAAAAGCATTAGGGCATTGAAATATATAGAAAACTACTGTACATGCTGCTTTGTTAATTGCTCAAAGAATAAGCTGCATTCATTAAAGAAATGGACCCCCTGATTAATATGTATTGAAATGCGAATGTATTTTGCCTTTTCCTAATATCCTTCATTAATACATTCATCTTTGTTTATTATCAAAGCGATTGTCATTTAAAAAACAACAACCCTTAGTTCCTTTTTATGAGTAAATGGGTGAAACACCAAATGCTCAAAGTATCAAATAGCTTTCAGTTTTCAGGAAATACTATTTCTGCACTCGTTGCCTGGGAAAGCCCTTCAGATGGTGAAATCTATACTGAAGATAGGTCTAACACACCCAGACTTTCCTAAAACGGCGTGCGTCTATATTTTCAAGAATTTCAACCACAAGTAATGTTTGTTTACCCTGCTTGATTAAATCTGCATTTAGATGCCATTCTTATAGCCATTATCTAATTGAAAAAAAAATTGATTAGTGTGTGATTGTGTTTATTTTACTTCAGCCTTTATCTAACTTAATTAAGGCTGACATTTGCTA
Source organism: Liobagrus marginatus (assembly GCA_028566295.1). Taxonomy (NCBI): domain Eukaryota; kingdom Metazoa; phylum Chordata; class Actinopteri; order Siluriformes; family Amblycipitidae; genus Liobagrus; species Liobagrus marginatus. The sequence continues at coordinate 7,579,087 of JAOUQX010000014.1, forward strand.
TGTGACCTAAGCAACATATGGCAACATATCCCAGACTGCACTGTTTGCAAAACTGGCTTATAACATATTTTTTTCAAAACAGTTTAATTAATAAGTTGTGATCTATTAATCATGAACATTGATAAAAAAAATTATGATGACGTTTGTTTTACCCTCAGCATTTATGGTGGTCTTGCCACACTAAAAATAATCCCAAAGACTTTTGAATAAATTCTATAAGAGTGTGGTTTGCTCTCCATGCCAGATAATGTGATGAATTATATGTAACAGATTCTCTAAAGATAGCCATGTGATTATAATAATGATGTTCTGCTTATGTCATTAATCAACTTGATTGTACAGAAAATGGGACTACATAAACAAAAACATTCTTGAAAATGAGTTTGAGACACATATTCAGATATTTTTTGGTTGTTAACATGTTCTCACTTCTTTACTAATTATGCCACTATAACAGCCGTATGTTTCATAGTTTCAAGTTCATCCAAGATCGTGACCTTATGCTTTGATGGCAGAACACTTAATTTTAGTCTAAAAGGAACTGAAAACCACTGCTTAAAGATGACAAAACACTTAAATTCCAAAAGCAAAAAAAGCAAGCAGTTGAACTTAATGCACTAAAAAACATGAAAGCAAAAACAATACCCATGGCTTCTACTTTAAGCTTTGCTATTGCTGAACCAACTCTCCAATCAGTATTTTCATAATGCATTGATAGTTTTTAGATTTAATTTGGTTTCTAGTTAGCCTTATGTAGGAAGGTACCTTATGTACTTAGCATTACGCTGCTCTCAAATGAGGAAGTATAGCATGTCTGAAAGTTCCTATTTTTAAGTTGCAAAAGGGAACAACATGAGTATCGAAAGAAGAGTTTCCCTTTCAACATCTTTTATGTTAGAGAACAGCCCAATCCCACAGACTCAACTTGTTGCCTTTCATTCGATACTATTAAAGTAGGACATGTGGGGCTTCAAATGTTGTGCATTATTGTTTAAAGAAGTGTCATAGACCACACTTTAATCTAAGTGCAACATGATTCACAAAAAGTTTCATTAGAATTTTTTTATGCTCTAAATTGAATCCTGTCCACATAATTCATCCATTCATTATCTATCGCTTATCCTGTTCAGGGTCGCGGGGGCACTGGAGTCTATCCCAGCTAACTCAGGGTGTGAGGTGGGGTACACCCTGGACAATCGACAGTTAATCATAAGACACAACCATTCACCCTCACTCCTATGAACAATTTAGAGTAGCCAATTCACCTATGCCCAATTACATGTGTGTTTGGAGGAAACCCACATAAGCACAGGTAGAACATGCAACTCCACACAGAAAGACCCTGGGCGGGAATCAAACCCATGACCTTCATGCTGTGTGGCAGGCATGCTAACCACTCTGCCACCTGTCCAGCTAATCGTTCTTAAACAAGTATAAAGCAAGCTATATAAACCAGTCATGTTCACAGATAAGACATTTTCTAAGACGTGATAAAAAGAAGCGTTTCCTTTCTCAGATGACCCCAAATTTATATAGACACCAGATGAACAGAGTAGAAATTGAGTGAAGAATCCATGGAGCAAAGGGCTCATGGTACTGCTCTTTAGTGTAGGATGCTAAGTGATGACATCAAGCACCTCTCCTAGTCTTGTTTGGCTTGCAGTAAATGGAGATGGGATAAACTGGAGATAATGTGGTATAGAAGCTTTCTAAGCTAGACAATAAGCTACTAATTAATGTATCATGTTGCAAATCAATGATTTAACTCTTGACAGGACAAACACTAAAGTGCTCCATTAACACAACGTGACTGACAGCTACAGAATCATGTAGGAGTGAATGTGTGCGTGAATGGTTGTCTGTCTCTAAGTGTTAGCCTTGCGATTAACTGGTATTGTACAGGGTGTACCCCACCTCTCACCCTAAGATAGCTGGGATAGACTCCAGCGCCCCCGTGACCCTGAACAGGATAAGCGCTAGACAATGAATGAATGAATTACAGTGGTGTGTTTACAGCATTCATACATTCATCATTTAAAACTGCCTGGTTAGGGTCACAATGGTTTTAATTAAGGTAATATTTTGTTTAAGCATATATATTTTTATAATATAATATGCAGCTAAATTGATTAGACAATGTCCTAGAACAGGTAGATAAAATTGCACTAGCATAATTTTGAAAATAGTTCACATCTCTATTTCACAACACAAAATCCTTCTTTTTTACATTGACTTATGTAATAAATCCAAATACAGATATGAATATTTAAAGCTACATAGTTCATACCTGACACGTTGTTAGTCTGTTTGTGTATGAAAATTTCAATCTTTTGCCCATTCTTGCACTGATTTCTCTGCTACGTGTTAATATCTATGTGATGCCCCAGGTTGAGTTTTTTTCTTTTTTTAACCCTGCTAGGTGTCTCACTTAATTAAAATGTGACCGATGGATTAGCCAATTTCAGTTTACAATGGATGGTACAAGGGATGCACCGATACCGAATGCTTGTACACGACCCTTAAAAACTGGTATCGGTGCATCCCTAGATGGTACCATCATATTTATAAGTTCACAGTTTTTACAGCCTTATAGTCTGCCCTGTTTGTGATTGTCCATTATGCTGTCAATGAGATTCAGAAACTAGGTGATGTTTCTCATTTCTCTATGGCTCTTCCCCATTTCCTTTTTTGCTTTTCTAAATTTGTGCCATAAAAGGATTAAAACCAAGGACATAATAACAGGTGAAATCAACATTACTTGCAGATGAGATGTTGTTCCTCAATGAAATTTTGCAGTGCTTTGTCAGCTGTAATGTTTGTTTGATATTCAGGAAGTCAATACACAGTTAATAATAAAAAAGAGAAATATTCAAGCATTAGGAAGTAGGGCTGAACTATTAATCGCATTTGCAATAATATCACAGACACAATTTAATCGCAATTTCACAAAGCAGACTCAGAACAAGCAACAACTTTCCTGTGCTTTGACCTGTTACCGTATACAATGGCATTTGTTAAAGTAGTTAAATAAAAATGTCATTCATATAAATTCATGCTTCACCACGTTCATCATAGCATGGGCCTACAGCGAATTATTTGAAAGTTTTTTTTAATAATAATAGTTTAATAATAGTGTGTTGGTTGTCTTTGTTGAATAATACAGATGATTCAAATATAACGCTTAAAATATAATCGCATATTAAATCACAATTGCAATATTAGTTCGCAATTTATTTATCACAGATTTTATTTGGATAAATCAAGCATCTAATTAAGAATGGTGATCAGTGCCTCTGATAGGTTTGAGTTGCAAAAGAAGTCAAAGAAAAGTGCAGGTGAAGTAAATGGCTATGTGTGGGTTTGGGTAGCGTCAGTCTTTTTCATTCACAAATCTCATAAATTGTCATGAAGGCTACAGTAACTCAAATAACAAAACTCTAAATTTGTGGTGGGCTGAAGGGCATCTCAGAATGCACCACACATTAAACCTTGAGGAACATCATGTTCCCATCACACTTCTCAGACGAGAACAGAAATCCGTGTCTCCAGTGGGCGCGTACGCGCTCACCCAAACCACAAAGCTGAAGATGAAACCCAGCTTTCTGGGTTCAAATGGCATTTAGGAGAGCATGTGCAGCTATTTGGAAGGAAGTCTGAAGTTTGCTTAAATAATTCTTTACTGCACCATAAAATCTGCTACTGTAACCGACATGATATATCAGATACTGTTCACTCGTCAGAATCATGTCTAAGGTTGCCTGAAAGAATGCTGTGTCTGATCTGTGGTGTTTGATTTGCGGATCCATGTGTTAGGGCTTAAAATGTGACAAAGCTATTTTCCTTATACTCATTGTGTAGCATACACTAAGTATACTATGTGGACTGCAGAAATAAGTCATTAATATCGAAAAAGGTATAATTATAAAATGGTGGCCATGTATTATGACAGTGAACATGTAGCAAATGGCTCTATTATCACACTTTTTGCAAATATTGCACTAATGTGCTCTTATATTAAGGTATCGAATATATTCTCATACAATACATGTCTGTGTAATCCCCAGGCATAACTTCAGTCAGCAAGACTATTGTGGCAATAATTTAACAGGTAATATTTAAGTGAAATAGAATCTTGTGACGGGGTGGGGGTGCGATTATGCATTCATTTATCATCAATAAAGGGAAAAATAGCTTACTTTGCTTTTGGTATCTGCAATAAGCAGCTTTTCAGCCAGCACAGGCAGCACCCTGATCACGTGACTCCATGCTGTCGCACACTTGCGCGTTTTGATGGTTTGAGTTAAATGAGCGTGAATGCTTACTGGTAGATAGAGCACGACATGCATTTCAAATCGTGTACAAGGCCTGCATGCTGTATTTTAGTTTAGGGTCCTAAACGACCAAAATCTCCATGCATACAAGCCTGCTGTCGTTTGCAACAACGTCATCATTACACACTAGAGATGGCGCACGAAGCTTAGAGTGTGACGTTTGCTATAAAAAAAACAAAAAAACAGCGATGAACACCAACGCTGGTTGTATAAGTCCCATTCGGTTTAAATAAATATGTAAAATTTGAATTTAACACTGTATCCAAACACACTTTCAGCTGCGCAATGGGGCTCTGCTACGCTTATCTGTTTGCCCTTGGAGGTTGTGTGTCGCACAGCATCACTGAACCGAACCGTTTCGTCTAAAGCACATACAGTTCCCTCGCACTACGAAAGGGAAAGAATACCGAACGGTGCATGCGCAAGAATTACAAATGACCTGCGACTCACTCTGCATATCCTGTGCCCCAGGGCATCTTGGCGTCTCTCCGGGGTGTAATGACGGGTCGGGATGCGTGCTCGGCCGCATACTGCACCAACTCGGAGCTCAGCTCCAGAAAGTCTGGCCGCCCGTATGGGAAGCGCGGGGGCAAAGAGTCCGCTTCGCTCTGCTGCTGTTGCTGAGGATGATGATGGTGGTGGCCGTGCGGAACAATGCCGCCCACCAGCGAGGACATGGCATTTTTCACTTTGCTAATCATTGCGGTGCGGTGTTCTACAACGCGCGGAAGCTAAAAACGAAAACAGAGCAGCGCTACGGGCGAGGCGCGATGCAGCAAGCGAGCGCTCCTGAGCTCGTGTGACGTTCTAACCCACGATGGTTTCCTCATAGCGGAAAAAAATCCTCGCCTGAGCTAGTGTGGATCATCGGAGTGGCTATGAGGAGGCACAGAAATGCTGCATGGGGGTCTGGTAGCTGGAAAGGAATGCCTGTACAACGTGTGCACAAT
>JAOUQX010000014.1:7592994-7608096 GCA_028566295.1 Liobagrus marginatus
ATCTAATGGGGCTTTATTTCATTACCATACTGGCTGCAATTCCAAGTCAACATTCATTACTTGCATAGTTCCATTTAGTGCAAACAACTATGCATTGCTGAGAAGTTATTTATAACATCCTAAATATTTTACTCTGGGAGAACATATGCATTTTTGCCTACAAGAAAGTAAGAAAGAACCTACACCATTCCATATTATATAAATATATGAAAATCTGAAATTGTGCCCTTTGACAAAAAAAGTTACACTAACTCTGTAATAAGGTTCAGAAGTGGAACTAGTAGCCTAGTGGTTTAGGTGTTGGACTGCTAATTGGAGGATTTGAGGTTCGGTTCGAAGCACCACCAAGTGCTCAGCTGGATAAATGAGATAAATGTCGCTCTGGGTAAGGGTGTCTGCCAAATGCGGTAAATGTGATTAGCAGGCTAACAGGTAAGATTATCAAGATTGGGTATAAAAGAAGCATCCACCATAGTTAGTCTTTGCAAAGATTGGTCACTTCCCACTCAACTTTAAGTCAGTTTATGGAAATGGGTGTGTATATTGATGTAGCTCAAAAACCGAAGTGAATGAATGCTTTAATTATTGAACCAACAAGAAACAGGACTGACCCTTCTATATTTATTTATACTCAAGAACTAGAATGTTCAAAGTTTGAATGTAGTGCTGCTCAGGTTGGCTGTCAGGAAAGAATAAAATTTCTGAGGGAAGGATGGAATACTTTACGATGCCAGATTATTAATTTATCATGATCATTAAAGGTGACCACTTTTTTGTATCATCAGTAAACTGAAGCAATCTCAAGCACTATTGATTGCTCCCGTTGGCCTTATATGGAGGCAAAAAGTGGAGGCTAAGAGATGGTCTAATGATATTAGCAGAATGGAAACGTTTTTACAGTGCAAGTTAATGGCCTGTGCCTGGGTGAAGAGAAGAGCTTGGCAACAAGAAAATAACGGCGCTCTCATGTTGCAGCTGAGATACAGCAAAAATGTCAGGACATAATTATTTAATGATAATGGCAAATGCATTGGCGGTACCGCGATTCAAAATTACAACCTTCTGATTAGTAAAGTCTCCACTGCCCAGGGAAGAACTTACTTGATTTAAACTGTGGCAGTCCAGACTCAGATATACAGTGGTACAGAAGTGTTGTAGGTAATATTGTGGTCTCATAGCGTCAGCATTCAGGTTTAGTTTGAGCTTAGGTTGCTGTGTATGTGGCTGACACTACTGTCTGTGTCATTCCGGTTTTCCCACATGCTCTCTGGTTTCCTCCCAAGACTCCAAAACATACTAGACATGAATTATTTTGTGAATGTGTGTGAATGCATGAATTGCAACCAACTTAAAGCGTGACACTGGGCATTTACATTTAATTCCTTTGGGTGGTGAGTTTGTCAAATATGAAATTCAATTGAAAGACATGGTACAAAATAGCGTGTCCTCAAGCAATAAACAGTGGAAGATTAATAGCACTGGGATTTGAACACATCAAGTTAAGTGAGTTTTGAATTGACATTTATCTGTATGGAACATGGAAAAAAATGCTATTTCTCTAGGACCTGAGTGCAGCAGATCATACAGTATACAAGGCTATATACAGTAAAAATGCACAGTGCACAGAGGCAATTAGATGACGAGAACACAGAACACAACACACAAAGTAGTATACATAGCGACCACAAATAATATTTAAAATGATAAAGCTTAAGCTACAACAAAACTAAATCTTTAAAAATACTGTATATACGGTAGTTTAATTCCAGCGTACGCTTCAATAAATGGCTATACCAGACACGTCGCTACGGAGGTGAACCGCAGTGTGGCGCCATTTTGCCGCGCACAAAGTGATCTGAAGCGCCGCGCTCATTCCTCTCGGGGTTCCGCGCGCGCGCCTCAACTACACAACACTTCAGAGAGGAGAAGTCGAGCCGCATTCCCCCTGTTCCGGATGGAACTCCGGCGACCGCGCTTTCCTAGCGCATTGTTTCTGCAAGCCGAACCCGGTACCGGATGAAAGGACGAAAATGGAGGTTTTTATACAATTTCAGTCTCCACGTAACTGCGACTGAACAGCTCTGCGTAATTGGCCAGCGGAAGTTTGTGAGGCAGCGCGCGCTGTCCAAGCAACTTCGCCAAGGTTCATGCGCGGTAGGTCTATTTTTTAGACGCATTAAAAAAAAAATTTCTTTTTTTTTCTACTATTGAAATACAGGTACAGAAAAAGACAGTAAATTAGACATACGTTTTAGTACTTACCCGTAGGTGATGCTTTTTCTCGGGAAGCTTTCAGCGCAAAGCAAAAGATCCGCCTTTCCCGCCGGGGGTTTTATTTCTGCAAACGGAGAGCAAATGAGACGGTTATTTCCACTGTTTGATTGACAGCTCGTCGACAGGTAAACAAATTCACTAGTCTGTTGGGAATATGCTTTGTTTCAGATGAAATGTGTGAAAATATTAATTGTAAAGCTGTGATTAAAAAAAATCTTGCGATTGAATCTGATATTATTTAATTACACCGGATTAGTGTACTCGTTATGTTTGAGGCTTTTTAAATACCGTATATACCGTAATAACATATGGTGGTGGAACGTGCTAAAACGAACTGATTGCAGTTTGTCAGAAGACCAGGAAGCATTTACTTTAATTCAGAAAACACTAAAAAGAGGTCAGACAGCAGGTGCAAAAGAACAAATTATTAATGTAGTTGTGTTAGGGGAAAAAACACCCTGTATAAAGCTTTATGGACCGATAATGGCAGAAGAGTGAGCAGAGGTTAGTGGTGGAGGTGATGGAGGTGTGATGCTTATGGTTTTGACTGTAAGTACAGTGCTCCAATGATAAAAGCATTGCTTGTATAATATAGTAGATGAGTATAGATGTAAAGCCATGTTGTGTGAAGTTTTGAATGTTCAGTAATGCAGATTCAAGTCAACTCTCGTCTATGGCTTTGTGTTTTAGCTAGTCTTTCTATCTGTGTTTCTGTGAAAAAAAGTGAAACGAATCTGATCTATACTATGAGAAAAATGGCACTTACTGGAAAAAAGTGGAAGAAAAATAGCCTCCTGTTGAGGAGGGATCTTGTTAGAGGGTTTAGTCATGGTTTCACCTTGGCATTTCATGCTCCTTCTTTCCCACTAGCACTGCTCTTGTGTGTTCTTGCTCCTTACTCCTGCCCTCTCTTTGCAGCTTTTAGGGTGTTGTGGCCACTCAGCTACGGTCTGCAATTAGTGCCATCAGGGTGCTCCATCCAACTTCGCTAATAAAACCTTCCGTGGCTCTTGTTGCATGGCGTGATTAATTGCCGCCCAGAGAGGAGCCGTTCATCTTCCCTTTCACACTCAGTTGACGTGCAGTGTTGCAGTGTTTTATAGATCACCGTCAGCAGCATTGAAACCTGATGGTGGGCCCTCTGGCTGATCAGCTTTATTGTGCACCGTGTTATTTGTGGCAATTGCTGACGCCATTGGGCAGAGTCCCACCATAGCACTCTGCTTTGCTGTTAGAGGAACACATTAAGTGGATGTTCCATAATCAAACATTCGAGTTCGGCTTTGTGGGTTCCCAGGGTCATGCTTTGAATAATGATTAAGGTTTTAGAATAATCTCGATATTAATGAGACTGTGTGGTTTATTTATTGGATATTGTAAATAATTGCAACAGGTTATCAGGGTGACTGACTTTTAGAGGCTTTAATTAAATTAAATAAAAAATGAAATTAAATCTTATGTGTTTCAATACGGGCAGAATGGTCGCAGAGTGGTTAGCACTCCTGCCTCACAGCACGAAAGCCATGGTGTTCAGTTCTCGCCCAGGGTCATTCTGCGGTGAGTTTGCAGTTCTCCCAGTGTTTGCGTGGGTTTTCCCCGGGTACTCCGGTTTCCTCCTGCCTCCAAACACATGTGATTAAGCATAGGTGAATTGGCTACTCTAAATTGTCCACAGGAGTGAATGTGAGTGTGAATAGTTGACTGTCCCTAAGTGTTAACCCTGCGATTAACTGGCGATTGTCCAGCGTGTAGCCCACCTTACACCCTAAGTTAGCTGGGATACGCTCCAGCCCCCCATGACCCTGAACAGGATAAGCAGTAAACAATGAAACAATGATAGCGCACATGTTATATTTCCCATAGGTGCATGTGTGAGTATAAAGTAAAGGAATAGACTGAATAGATTGACTGTATACTTACACATATAAGGGTAGCATAGTGGGACATTAGGATCTGTTTCTCTCTCACAGCTCCATGGTCTCCAAGTTGAACCTGAGCTCTGGTTTGCCATTTCACATGTTCTTCCTCCCAAAAGATGCTAGAAGGTGTGTTTGCATGACACCTCGCAAGGAACTTGTGTGTAGGGGACACTGCGTGAGCCCACCTCATGCCCAGACCGTAATCCTGACCAGGTCATGTCGATAGTGTATAACATTTATGATGCTTTTTTCTTGGAGCGTTTCATTTCTGTGTTTCCCGTGCATACTACATTAAAATCTAAATATGTCTTGTTGTAAATTATTCATTGAATGCGACAGATTTCCGAACGAATCTATGCACTATGTATGTGTTTTTGGCTTTTGCCTGGTTTTGGAGTTGTGCGAGATAACGAGAGCACAGATGAAGGCTAAATGCTAGCTATATGGCTGCGTAATATGCGGGAAATTCACTTCTGTCAGCCTGCCAAGACAAGTCATTAACAGTAATGAGTGGAGAAGGTTTTTTTTTTTTTTTACAGCCATTTACACTGCTAATGATACAAGCCTTAACATTTTGCTTTTAGTTTCAATGTATCAGACTAGAAATTAGGGAATGGCATATCTGCAGATTGAGCATTTCCATACATCTGATTGTGTGTGTGTGTGTGTGTGTGTGTGTGTGTGTGTGTGTGTGTGTGCATGAGTGTGTGCCTGCGTGCGCGTGTGTGTGTGTGTGATAGTGTAATGCACAACAACTGGCATTACAGAATGACCTGAGAAATGGAGCAGGTGTTGCGAAAGTTTGTGTCTGGTTGCTAACCAGTTGCTCTGCTTCTCTCATAACAGTCTTTCTTGTGCTTTCATTGCACAGATTTCAGATCAAAGCTCAAGGCAACTTATGCTAGCAGCGAGTGTCGTCTAGAATTACTTTACTTGCATGAGATGGCAGATGATTTATTGCAGGGGTGAGAGGAGATAAAGCCAAGGTGCGAGAGCCTTGTTTTCTTTCCAGCAGAACAACACAGCACTGGCGTCTTTAGCCTCTAGACCACTATTGAATTTGAGAGGCTGTAATTCGGTAATATTACATTGCATGCTCTTGTCGGTATGCGAGACCAAAACTAGATGGGTTTGCCATTATCTGTGAACCTCAAAACTATGGCTCAGTTGTTTTCAATTTGGGCCAGCACTGTGTCAAATTTAAATCCGAGCAGCCTGTAGCAGGAAGACAAAAAAGAAAACGCTCTGCTTTGGTTTGCCTGTGTTGTGCACACAAACAATCTGAGAGAAGTAATAACTGAATAATTATCAGCTTTTTTCACTTCATATGAAATTTTTTTTTTATCAGACACACATCAAACATCTCATTGTTTAAGCATAGGGACAATGTCTGATCTATTACAACTAGAGCTAGTAAATGTAAATGATGGTTTATAAGTTCCTAATATTATCTTGCGCAATCGTAAAGCAGCAACTGTAAGCACCGTGTAACTCAGATTTTGCAAATAGGTTCTGTAAATAGCATCCATGGTGTCGCGCTTCTTTTAGAAAAGGAAATATCACACCATAAATAATGTGCCCAGACCTATCAGCTGTAGCGGCTGCCAATTGCGCGAGCCGTGACAGCTCATAAGAGTGGAGGCTTATCCTTTTCTCTGTGTGGAACAAACAACAATAGCGGCTCCCCCCATCACAATATGATGTTTAATACAGCAGCAGGCGCCATCTGGATGAGAGCAGTCGAGTATAGCGACAGGCTAGCTCTCGCCTTTCAGGCATATGAACGTTTATGGCACCAAAGCAGTTTTGGAGGAGGGCGGAGGGTGACCAACACAGTGCTTTTAAGAACGGTTCTAGCTTTATAGTGTTTTAAAATGGATGTTTAATGTTAGATATTTTTTATGGCACGTTTAGGGCATACTGTAGGACGCATAGACTCACCTTGCGCTTTGTAAGACAGGATTAGTTAGAAGTTTTAGCCCTTTTGAAAGCCGATCTGGTAAACAATAAGATATATTGTCTTATTTGTTATTATTCATAAGGGTGGGATTTAACTACATTATATAAGACTGCAATTACTGTAATGACAAATATTTATGTAGGGTGTCACGTTAGGCCGTGGAGTACTATTACATGTATAAAGTCTCAAATTGTGTTAAACACAACACAGAATGTACAGTTAATCCAGTGCACGGAAATACACCAAGTTAAATGTGAGGTTGTGCACACAGACGTATGAGGAGATTCAACCAAATAATAGCTTCTTAGGTGCATTGTTTTGAAAAGTTGTGTTTACTTTTTATATCATACATGCATCCTTGTTCCTAAATTATATTTGAATGAAGCGTTCCGTTTATTTGAAGGATATTAATGACATGGTGTTTTGCAGTATTCTTATAAATTGTCCTTTGACAGGAAGCGCGTTTGTGTTATCTGTGCATAAAGGCTTCGCTTATTATGCGCCCTTAGACAGCGGTAATATGGAATAGTTCATAAGTTTGTCTCCTGTGAAGAAGCAGCTTGAAGTCTATAACAGAAAACTTTTCTTTAATAATGCACAAAAACATGTCCAAAACTTCTGGAAAAAAAAATCACCCCAGCAGGCTTATTGGTAGATTGAATTCCTTAGCGTTCAGGATGGCTCTGTTAGCAGAGAGATTGGGAGTAAAAGCTTCGGCATCAAACCATAATACCAGAAAGATGTGAAAAGAGCGAGAGAGAGAGAGAGAGAGAGAGAGAGAGAGAGAGAGAGACAGGGGTACCATGTTTTATAGGTGTCATTTAACAAAGCATGCCTGAGTGCAGGGGGGTTGCAATGATCTGTAACCGCAACAAAACGTGAAGACAATAAACAAGAAAATCGGCTGCTTGGGAGACTTCAATGAACATCATCTTTCTCCCTTTGGGAGCAAGAAAACATTCAGTTTAACTTGAATCTCAAGAATCAGATTGTCAAATCACGCTCCTTTCAAACGTTTCGTGCTTTCGTCCTCCTGATGTAGGGGGTCAGGTTATTTTCTGGAACGGATGGTTACAATTCACCCATCATCCTGTTGTCCAGCACGCTGCCCGTGCTGCTCTTCTCCTGGCCTTCCAATTCTTCCAAACACATCACACTGTGACTTTGAGCCACTGTTTTGAATCACTATGCAAACACAGTAAAATTCCTCAGGGGTGGATATCTCTCACTACTCAATTTCACTCCTGCTGGACCTATTTTCAGTGTGCCACTCCAAAGAGCCAGCCATATTACAATACGCCTTCTTCATTCAGCGTGGCTATGCGGGCGTTGATTGCGTTCCCTCTTCCCATGCATTCTCTCGCTTTCATATTTCATACAAAGATGCTGTTTGTGCCAACTGGGGTAATAGAGATGTTTTCTTACACAGCTAAATTCCCAGCGTTGAATGGGAGCTTCCTGTGTTTGTAGCCAGATGGATTTATACAAATGCATTCAGCAGTGTGCTGTTTGCTGTGCAGAATTTGAATACCTATTATTCACCAACACAGTGTCTCCCACAGGTCTGGAGGAAATCTGGAGGGAGAACGGTGTGAGTGGCGTGAGCAGTGGAACTAAGGTTTGAATAATTATAACGGTGGAGGATGCTCAGGATTGAACCCATGCAGCATGCTTTTACTGCCCTATGGGCAGGTTTTTTTTTTACCCACTAGCTACTGACCAAATTTGGAAAGTATTTAACATCAAACCATTAGCATAGAACATGAAGGATGAGCTTTCCAGGTCCATCAGGCTAATTTCTCAACTCATTGGGTTCTGTTCCATTAAGTAGTTCTGCTCTCTGCACTACACTAGCACCTATTTTTCACTCCAGCAGCTTTGAGCTTGAGCTCTGCAACCAAAATGCAAAATGTTTTAAAATGGCATTGTGGCAGAAATCATACTTGGTTTCGATGTGTAACACATCCTAGAACATAGCATAGGATAGCATAGCATAGCACAACACAACACAGCACAACACAACATAAAAACAACACAACACAGCACTGAATAATATAAAATAACATAACATAAAACAACACAACACAGCACTGCATAACATAACATAAAACAACACAGCACAACACAACACAACATAACATAACATAACATAACATAAAACAACACAACACAGCACTTCACAACACAACACAGCACAACACAACATAACATAAAACAACACAGCACTGCATAACATAACATAACATAACATAAAACAACACAACGCAGCACAACACAACATAACATGACATAAAACAACATAACATAAAACAACACAACACAGCACTGCATAACATAACATAAAACAACATAGCACAACACAACACAACATAACATAACATAACATAACATAACATAACATAAAACAACACAGCACTTCACAACACAACACAGCACTTCACAACACAACACAGCACAACACAACATAACATAAAACAACACAGCACTGCATAACATAACATAACATAAAACAACACAACGCAGCACAGCACAACATAACATGACATAAAACAACATAACATAAAACAACACAACACAGCACTGCACAGCACTGCACAACACAACACAACACAACACAACACAACACAACACAACACAACATAACATAACATAACATAAAACAACACAACACAACACAACACAACATAACATAAAACAACACAGCACTGCATAACACACAACACAACACAACACAACATAACATAACAGCATAGCATATCATAGCATAGCATAGCATAACATAGAATAACATAACATAGCATAACATAGCATTGTATAGCATAACATAGCATAGCATATCATTGCATAGCATAGCATAGCCTAACATAGAATAATATAACATAGCACAACATAGCATTGTATAGCATAACATAGCATAGCATTGCATAATTTAACAGTATTGCATAACATAACATAACATAACATAACATAACAAAAGAGAATAGAAGAGAATACCTTTATTGTCATTGCGAAAGTACAACAAGAAGTGGAGGAGCGCAAGGTCTCTAGCATCCACCAGCTCAGTGATGTCGTCATGGAGTAATGGAAGAGGATTCCAGTGGCAAGCTCAGTTAACCTGAGTTAAGGCACTGCTGGAAAATAATGGTGGCCACACAAAATATGACACTTTTGGCCCAATTTGGACATTTTCACTTAGGGGTGTACTCACTTTTGTTGCCAGCGGTTTAGACATTAATGGCTGTGTGTTGAGTTATTTTGCGGGGACAGCACAAGCTGTACACACACTACTTTACATTGTAGCAAAGTGCCATTTCTTCAGTGTTGTCACATGAAAAGTTATAATAAAAGATTTACAAAAATGTGAGGGGTGTACTTACTTTTGTGAGATAGCGTACATAACCATATACAATGTACTGAGAACTAAGAATTAAGTACTGTAATGAGAGTTTATTAGGTATTTAAAGAACAAAGTCAAATCATAAATGATTAATATTATTAGTACCCAATAAACTTGCAGCTGAAAGTATACACAAACACTATATGAGCAAAAGTTTTTGGACACCATCACATACATATTGGTTTTTGTGCATGCTGTTTCATGTAGTCTCACTCTTACTCTTGTAATGACCTCCATGCCTCTGGAAATGCTTTCCACTATATTTGCGGCTCATAGTTCTAAAGATTTGTTTATTCAGGCTTAAAATGATTAGTAAGATCAGGCACTAATGTTGAGTTCTGTGGTGCAGTCAGCGTTTCAATTCTTCCCAAAAGTGTTCAGTGGGGTTCAGATCAGGGCTCTGTGTAGAAAACTTTAAGTTGTTCCACACCGCCCTTTGCAAAGCATGTCTTCATGAAACTCAGGGGCTTTGTGCACAGGCTGTCCAGAAACTATACCAAAAGTATACTGCCTCTACCAAATCAAAACATAATAATAATAATAATAAATAATAATAATAATAATAAAAAAACAAGAAAAATATATACATAAATAATACTTAATAGCTCATTGTTTAATTACATATTATTTAGGCAGCGACTTCTAAAAATCACTTTGCAGACAGCATTGAACCTGTACAAAAACAAAAGCTGGTATGACAGAAATAAATACAATTTGTTTATTTACAAACATAAGCATAGCAATGCATATGTTAAGATTATTCCCCAAAATATTTGAAAGGTTTTATATATGTACAAATGCATATAAACTATGCACATATAGTTTAATCACAGTTCAAGCTTCAAGCTAGGAGCTTGATTTCATGGCAAAACTCCTTGATAGTATCCATTATTTTTACTGTCATTAAGGCCGTCTAATAGCAAAGATTAGCCACTTAATGTAGCTCACTGAAGTGCGAAATCCCAGATTTTCAATTTGGAGGAGCATATAATTGACTATTCACTAAGAAAAGTCATATGCAAAATGGAGCCTCCTTTTAAATCAACATAAATTATCCTTTCCTGACAAAGTGCTGTCCGAGCACAAAAACACAGCACTTCACCTCAATGTATGAGCTCTAGCTGCTATTTATGATCAGGTTTCAGGTGCACAGTAAAGCAATGGATCTAGCTTTGGACACGACTCATTGTCGCATGCTGCCGTTTTGTTCCTGTTGCTCCTACTGCTAAATGGCAATGTGGTTGTACATCCTGCTATCTTTTATTCACAGATCATTCATTCTTGCTCTTTATTTCTTGTGATGCTCAAGGCTGCACATGTCTCTAAAGGATTTCCCCCCCTTACAATTCACACTACACCACAGGACTGTGGCCTTTCCGTTCCTTTTGAATGTGTCACTTGTACTCGGACTGAAAAAAAGAGGCTAGTCATTGCGCCGCTCTTTCGCCACGGCCTTGTTTCTTTTGTATCTTATGTTCTCTTTTTTGGCATTGTTTCACTGCCTCGTTCACTGGTGTCCGGCTCTGCATTGGGCAATCACAAGGACACAAATTAAGGCTGTAAATAACAATTACAGGCTAAAGTAGTGCTTTTTTGTGGACAAGGCATGGTCATAGATTGCCTCTGCCCTGTAATTAGCGGACTAAAAGGCAATCATTTGCACAATCATGCTAAAGTTTCTGTATTCGTGTTTGACGGCCGTTATCCACTAAAAAAATGGGGGAAAAAAAAAAAAAGAAAGACAACCCATGAAAAATTTTGACCCCTTCATGTCCAATAAATAGGCTGGCAAGGAAAGAGAGTAGTGTACCCTCACCACGCCACAAGCTTGGGCTCTTTTTCTGACCTTAAAAAAAAAAAAAATTATCGACTCACTCATTGGAAGATAATTCATTGAAAGTTCTTCAAAGCGAGCATGTCATCAAAAGAAAAGCGGCCTCCGGTCATCGATAAATTCCTTGTACAGAAACTGTTCTAATCCTCAGATCTACGCTACAGAACTGGAATATGACACGGAGGTGAAGATACATGCTATCGACGTGTGCGCTGCATTAGAGATTGGCTATGAGCCAAGGTTTTTACGCTTCACTGCTTGATCTTTCAATGCTAGTTAGAGATGGAGATAAAAATAGACATACTGTACATGAATCGCAATCAGCAGGCAAAATCCACAATATGCTGATAGCCAAACTCCCACACAAAAATCACAAATTGAACTACGGACAAACCAACTGTCGTTTGAGATAAACAAATGTGGTGTGGTACCCAAAGCCAATCAGTTACAGCAGATGACTGCGCTCTTTTCCTTTAACCATGTCGCTTCGGTGCTAAGGATTTACAGCTGAAGCATCAGGCATAGACCGAGGCAAAAGCAGCTTTGAAACTTTTAATTCCTTCCGTCAACTATTCACACCTATTTCCCCTGCATCATGTCAAACAGAAATGTGAGAATTAGTTTAAAAAATACACAGGCACCACACGCACACTATCATCTCTCGTTTACCTTTTAAAACGCCAGACATCATATTTCTAAACAAATAAAAAGGTTGTGTTTTTTTGTTATAAACCGCCGGGGTGGCTGCTTTCAGAAGTGCCATCAATTCGGAGAGGTTGCGTAGACTCAAAACTCAGTAGAGAGAAGAGGAGCAGGGCATCGACTCCGACTCTCTGCATAAGTGGATAGGACTAATTTCTCTTGGGCTTTGGAGCTATGTTGAGGGTGTGAGAGGAAAAATGGGGTAGAGGAAATGACAAGACGACAGAGAGCGGGGGAGATGAGCTTTGCTGAAATTCTCCCAGGAACGGTGGAAGCTGTCCACATCACCACAACTTACAATGCTCTATTCTCTCCCCCACCCACCTCTCCCAGTGGTCTTCTGTCTGGCAGGTTGATCTGTGTTTACTTTTTCGCTTCAGCGTACTGACAAACCATGAATGCCTACAAATGTGTCCACCTCTTTGCCCTCTCTCTTTCTCTCCGTCTCGCTGTCTCTCACTCCCCTTCCCCAAAACATACTCAGTAAGAAAGTCAGCCCTGATGTTTTCTGTTTCCCCCTGTACTTCCACTTTTCCGGTTATCTGTCAAGGGGCTGGAAAAGACCTGTCAGTCACTTCTGGAGCTCACAAGTCCACACCAGCTAGAGAGCACGCGCTCGCATTTCTAGCTACGAGTCGACGCACCACCTATTCAGCTGTCAGTGATCGGCCACGTGTGCAGACAGCCAACTGGCCGTGGTGGTAGAGCTGGCCATTTTAGATTGATTGCAAAGTCTCACAAGCCTGTCTCTTAGACAGCCTTGGAGTTTCAGTCTCAGTCAAACACACTGGGGTCAGAACAACATTCATTCAGCATTTCATCCCACAATAGTACAAGTATGGCAATTTATTCCACACACACGCCTTTCTACGTCTCTACACCAACACCTAATCAGTTATCTTACAGCAGCAAATGAATTGATTTATATAAATGGGATGAGGAGCTGCACTTCTACCATTGACGACTTTTTGCTTTGAACTGGTGTTTGGAGACGTTTCAGACAAATATTAGATTATGAGGCACATTAAATAAGCAATTAAATAGCATTAATTAAGCGGATCTTTTATTCTACAGGCTGCCTGGCTCATTTCCATTCATACGTCCATCACTGACATAATGACCCCAATTTTGGGTGGCTTTCCTCACTGTGTAGCTCCAAAACATCTTATCTTCCTTCTCGCTCTTTTTCTTTATTACTCTGTGGCTCACTGGTCCGCGCACACACACACGCACACACACAAGCACGCACACACACACACACACAGTTCCTTATTCATTTATTGAAAGCCTTGAGCTTCATATTTTTGCCAACTCTCCCTCTGTGTAAGAACGAAGCAGACAGCGAAAGCATCTGGTGATGACTGCAAGAAAGTGTGTGGACAGACAGTCTGTTTTTAGCCTCTCATTAACAGTAGCTGGAGTGCACACGAATGCACTAATCTACTCTCTTACCTCGTTCTCTCCCCTCCGAGCGCCTCGCTTTCCAATCCATGACAGGAAATCCCTGGCTCAAAGCTCACGAATGATGCCCAATGTCTGATAGCTTGGTCAGTTTTTCTATTTCTTCAGTCCTTTCTGCCTGGAACTTCCATTTATGATCCCAGCGAGCAGAACCCTTGCGAGTGTAAAGGGTTCAATAGATTAAAGAGTAAATAGAGGCACGACAAAAATGACCACTCTTCATGCCGTATTTACTTCTTTTCTTATTCTATCGTAGGCTTTTCTCCTTTTACCGTAAGAAGCTTTTTAGCATCCGTCCTCGTTTCTGGCTCTCCAGAGTCTGAGCCTATATTCAGTCTGTCTCTCTTACATGCCCGAATCACTAGCCAGCAGGGTGGTGAACCAGCAGCGAGCTGATGAAATGGGACAGAGAAAGAAATTCACAATACTTTTTTAATGCACAGGTGCATCAGGTTGATCAGCAAGGACTTAGGACGGGGGATGACATTGCTGTAAATTTAGTTCTTCCAAACACATGCACAAAAACTTTAGCGCTATCTGGATTTCCCTGTGCTGTATGGTTCCGAAACTCCATATCGTATACACTCGTCTATAAGTCGATCTCGTGTGTAAGTCGAGGCCGGTTTTTTGACCAATAATTTTGAAATATGATACGACTCATGGATAAGTCGAGGGTAAAACTTGGGGCTATGAAATTCTTAGAGTTGTATCATTTTGTCAGATCCTGGAACAATCAAACACTTACGGTACTTACTCCTCTGCATCAGCAGTGCACATGCCCGGCCTCAAAGCTAGTAGTATATAAAGCTATTAGCTATTAGCTATACAGCTATTACCTTGCGCTGAAAGTGGCAGGCATATGCTGTTAGCGTTATCTTGCCAGCTAGCGGTCCTGATACCGCTGTGACGTGGGTAGGGTACCGCTAGGTGGCAGGACTGTTGGTGTTTACTGAGGATGCGTACGAACACAAACAATAAACACTGCTGTTCAATAATCACACACAGACTGTGTCCTGTTTCACAGATTTAAGCAAGTGGCCACCAATTCCCAGTGAATCAATGTGAAAGTGCTCACAGAATTGATAAAAACAAGCATTTATTAAATGAGTTTGCACACTGAACACACCCAGTAATGAGTTAGATAGGCTGAGCTTATTTTCTCCCATCCATTGTATGAAGACCACAGAAAACAAAGGCCAACTACTTCTGTCGTGAGCACTGTATTAGACGTACACACCAAAATCAATTTGGAAATATAGAAGCAATTATTTAGTCCTCGACACCGCCTGACAAAATAAGTGTCAAGTGAAGCAAGCGGGAGAAATAAATAATGAAGGAGATAGAATAAGGGAAAACAGTGTGCAGGATCAGGTCGGAAATAGAGAAACCCACATTCATACAAGCACATTCGTAAACACAGATGGCAAAAACGTTGCGGATGCAAGCACGCACGCACGCACGCACGCACGCGCACACGGACACACATACACACACACACACACACACACACACACACACACACACACACACACACACACACACACCCACACACACA
>JAOUQX010000014.1:7608196-7621168 GCA_028566295.1 Liobagrus marginatus
ACACACACACACACACCCACCCACACACACACACACACACACACACACACACACACACACACACACACACACACACAAGTTATTAAGCCTGGACCATTTTGTTCTCATACATAATGCAGTATGGGCAGCCATCATCGACCGGTCGGGGATCAGCAGATGTCAACTGTACATTATTCCATAATTAAATTTGTTGACTTGCTAAAGCTTGTTCAGGGTGTGTGCGTTTGTGTATAAGTGTGTGTGGGTGTCTGGGCATCTGTAAGTGTGAGTGAGTGTATGGGTGTATTGACAGAACTTCAAACTAGGAATTGGAATTTTATGTGGCTAACACAGACAATCGAATACACACAATAAAATGTCCCAGTGTGGTTATGTATAATGCAAGCAGTCGTGGGACACCACATGCTCACACATCCCTGTTGTAGATTGAAGCACAAAACAATATACAACGTCTCGGTGAGTAATTGTGCCTTCATAAGCCATAAGCCAGAATTCAATGCACCGTGCCATTATGAAAGATCAGGTGGTGTTTTGATGTTTCTGGTAATTGAGAAGGCATTTTATGTACATTGTACCCTGGGGATGGGGACATTGTCAGCCTGGAAGAGCCCACACCCATTGAGGTACAAATGGTTCATTATAGGATGTCAGGCAGATTAGCTTCTGCAATGATAATTATTTTAAAGTGGTAATGGGGCAAAGGTCATTACACAATGACCTATAGCCCCCACGCAACAAGATGTGTATCTTCTGGCTCTGAGTTAGCTGGTCATATAAATTGCCTATAATTGAAGAGAATAAATGATGTTAAGTATGTTAAGTAGATGTTTTGTATGCCCATGCTCAAAAGAATATGGAAGAATATGACATAGGTTTTTAAATAATTATAAGACTGCTGTCTACCATTGGTGGTCCACATTCGGTTTTATGTTTTAAAGAACTTAATGAGGATTTTTGTTGTCCCACCGTATACCGCCACAAAACATACACCTGCAGCACATCAGACACACGTGCAAACACCATATAGACTTACACATCACTTAGTGAAACAGATTGTAGAGGCATGACTGGAGCTACTTTAAATACTTGTGCCGCACAATGGAGTGATGAATGACCACAATGTGTGACTTGGCTCAAGGATTTGTAGCCCAAGGCAGTCCTGTTTGTGCGGTCTCTTTCTTACGCCTCCTTTCATTCTGTCTCTCAGTTTCTCCTGGATAAGGTGATGTAACTGCACGACAGAATCGTGCAAATCGAAGAAAGGAGCCCAACTAGATGGAGCTATGAATCAGCCGGAGGAAGTGTGGGCGGCCGGTAGAAACGAGTAGACAGCTTGTGGGAAGGTCACTGTTTCACGTGTAGGGTGCAGATCATGAGGGACAAGCCTCCTGTGCTTATTACACTCATGCCTGCTACAGCTATTTTATTGTGGATGAGGGTATTAGCATTCTGGATGTCACCGCTGGTTAGATATGTCATGCTCGTCGACCAGGCGTTTCTTACGGCCAAAGCTTTCGAATTTTAGTTAAGTGTCCTTTTTAATAATGACGGCCAATAATTCGAATCCCCTCAAATAAAAATAATCGAATCCATGCCCCCAAGTCCCTAATCTTGTTAAAAGCACCCCGTCTGCATTTCTCCTTTCATGAATGTGCTAAACTTGCTCGCAACATGTAACATCCTACAGCACAGCATCTGATGTTACTTATAGCAAATTCTGTGAGACCAACGACACCCTTCTGGATAGTAGAATGGGGCAAAAAGAACAGGAGAGACGGAAGAGAAAGCAAGCAACAGCGTCATTATCGCAGAGTATTATACATATGTTCAAATAAACTGCCATACAGGGTAACGTGACTGGAAAAGGTGGTACGTGATATTGGTAAGCATTTTGACAACATTTTAAAACAAGCTAATTCAGCAAAAATGTATGCATAACAGTATAATATATAAATACAAAATGCAGAAAAACTGCACTTTTTGAAAAATAAAGAAGTCACTTTCTACTAGGCTGGTGAGCTGTATGTAGCACTTTCTCTTGCAGACCTGTGGAATAAAGAGTAACGTTAAAGCACAAACACTTTTGATTGGAAAGTGGACGTTCTGATGAGGCCTACTATATAGTTTGAAATGTAGCATGCTTTGGAATGCTCATATTTCGTGTAATGACAGTTTGGAGCTGTGGAGAGGAAGTGTGTGCATCCTTTAACAGCACGAAACAAGTCAGAAAAAGAAAACGGTTTATGTGCTTTTTCTCAACAGACTGCAGATGGTGTTAAAAGCATGGCTATTTTAACAGTTGTGATAAATAACTGTAATATTTGTGACTAGGAACATCTTGTATATTTGAATGAAGTGACGAGATGTATGTTGCATTCGTGTCTATTTGCATAAGCATGTGCACGCTTCTTGCAGGTCGTGTAGTTTGTGGGTACATCCGTGGGCATGTATGAGTGTGTGTGTGCGCGCGCGTGTGTGTGTGTGTGTGTGTGTGTGTGTGTGTGTGTGTGTGTGTGTGTGCGTGCGTGTGCGTGCAGCAAAAAGCAATAGACCCTCTGTGTTTTGGGGAACTCTGCTTTGGCTGTCTCCCTGTGGACAGGAAGGTGCCATTCAGAGAAGAATGAGGGACTGTGAGCGTAGAACCTTACACAGAATGGTCTCTTTTAATACCATACTTTTTTTTAAATACTTAATATTACCAGCCATTGTTAAATAACTCTGGCTCATTTCATCCTTTTCATGTTTTAATGTACAAATGATATACACAGACGTATACATTTAATACCGTATACATTTAATGTTACATAGCAAGTGAATGACTGTTTATTCTTTAAGACTCCGAGTCACAGCGATGCAATCACCACATGAGCACATAATATTCTGAGTTGAGTTAAGCATAGAAAGCCTAACTTGTGTGTGAGCTACACGAAAGAGCATTTGGATTTATTTGTGTTTCAGTCCTTGATGTGCCTTAAAGTGCCTTTTTTGCGCAGTGAGCTATGGAGCTCAATATTTCTTGTAGTGACAATATTTAACCTTGGAACAATAAAAGAACTGTCAAGCACAAACGAAGCGCCATATAAAGCGGTTTTACAAATCATAAATAGAACATTCCGAAATAAATAATGGGGTGGCCTTTTCATGTGTTTGCCACAACACAGTGGTCATCAGAGAACACGGACAGAGACCTTCATAACCGTCCGCCAGCACTAGGAACTGTTGTAAATATTTCAGAATGAACAAATTACATAAATACAGTAACATTAGCATTAAATGATGCACCTTTTATCATATTCTTACTGAAATGAATATAAATGAATGACTCCATTTTACAATATATGGCATTCGCATTAATTGACCATTTCATGCCAGTGTTTTATCTGCACATTTGTAACGGCGCCCTCTGAACTGACGTCACGCGCTGAACTTTGAACTTCCGGGTTTAGGTATAAAAGACTGAGTTTACCAGCCATACCTGGCCAGTTATTGTTTGGACTAATCCTTGTTACGTGTCTCACTAACTAAGGACTATTTCACTGTTTATGCGAGTGCGCTCAAGTGAGTTTTCCATGTGTTTAGTATCGCTAGCCGTTTGCTAGCCGTGTTTTGGTTTTTGTTTGCTCAAGTGCGTTACGTGTGTATGTTAGCGCTTTTGTTTCTCGATATTCACTGTGTGTATTATTAAAAGCACCTTACACATTTGGATCCCGCCTCCTCATTCAGTCGCACGTTACAACATTACTAATGCATAGGTAATGCATAGGTAACATATTCTCTGCTTTTTTTTTGTGCTTGTGACTCACACTGTGAATGTGTGCTGTAGTGACACCTACAACACCGAACTGAAACAGGAACATAGGATACCAGTGATTCACTTTAGCTTTCTATTAATTTGCCACTATAGCAAAGACTGCTGTCTGAACTTGTAAATGGTAGCTTGCAGAACGTCTCCTATTCATTTTAATATTAGTCAAAATGATTGCGCTAATTGTTTATGACCACTGTGTATTTTTATATTACAATTAACGGCAGTAATTTAGCGTTTTTTCATTTCTAATTTTCATTTGCCTGGATAAGGGCACAGTTAGTTTTGAAAGCAGGTGCAATCAAGACACTTGAGAATATATTACAAACTTGGAGAGGACGTTTTAAAAATATGGTGGAAGCTGTTGAAATGACTTACAGTTAAGACCAAATGTTTACACATGGATCGACTTAAGTTATAACAAAGAGTATGATTAACGAAGAATATTTAGAAATACTGAAGCAAATCCTCAAGCCATCAGCTGGGAAAAAAACAGTGTTTTTTCAGCTAGTGATCCATAGCATCCCTCTAGAATTGTATATACCTGTCACAAAGCCCCAACCTGAATCCCACAGAAAATTTCTGGATTGAACTGGAAAAAGCAGGCTCAATCAGGGGGACCCATGAGCAGAATGAGCCAAAATTCTATCCAGCACTATTATACTTCATTAGACATTGTATTAGCCTGCATGTTTCTACATTGTTACATTTATTCATGTGTCAGAACTGAGGCATAGACGCAGTTGGTAATTTGGGGTTGGCAATCTTTCTATAACCTGCTCTATTGCCTTTTTCTCAGTGGGTAGTTTCAGTGTTCATATGGGCGCCTTGATGGGTGGCTTGATTTATTAGTAATAAGGTTTGTCGTTTGATTTTATAATGATGCGCTTTATTTTGCAGCCCCTTCCTTTTTTCTTTTGAAGGAGAGCATCGGAGAAGCCAGACGGCAAACAAGGCCAAAAAATAATGACTCCTATGCAGGGCTTGAGTTGACCAGCTCTTTACACTTTCCTCTAGGAATTGGTCTAAATTGGTCTAAAAATTGTTTTCCTTTTTGTCCCACTGCTGAGACATCTAAACAGAAATAGAGAAAGATGGCCAACCAAAATAATGCATGCAATGTGATGTGACATGCAGGAAATAAATGTACTGATTTGTGCTTGTATATGCCTATATAACCAGTCTAAATGTTGGATACAATTGCTCAATATTATTTTAGAATCACTAATAGAACATTGTAGAATTGTGTAAAAAAATAAAAGAAAAAACCCCAGTTAATAATTTTTTTTATATAGTAACTAATGACTAAATAGTCTGTTGAAAATCACTCATTACCAGTACTGATCAAACATATGTTTGTTGTGGTGGGTGCGAAAATAATTGAGCCTGCTGTTTTATCTTGTTTGCTTTTTGGCTTACAAGCTTAAGATTTGTGTATTCATGAGTCATGAGATTTACCAAGATAAAATGAGCCCAACCTGAAAGCAAACTCTACCTGAAACAAATACACAGATTTGATGTTTTACTTTTATTACTACACATTAATAAACATTTATTGATTTTATTTTAGCCAGATCAAGTTTAGTCTTATCTATGTTTCAGCTGATTGGGCCATGCAAACATTGTAAGGGAATCCTATCGACCCTAACTTGTAGTTGCTTAAACATCTCCCTTCCTCATAGTATTTAAATATACCTAAAAAAACATAAACTGAATTGAGACAAGAGGAAGGAATAGCTCAGACTTGAATTCTTGATGAACTTTTGTTGAAACTTGAACTTGTTTGTCGCTAACAAAAAACGACAATGTAACATGGGATGAAACTGGCATCTAACGCTGCTCTTTCTTGGCCAATACAGCTGTAAGAGACCAAGAGAATGTGATAAACAATGGGGGATGTGGTGGCTCAATGGTAAGGCTCTGGGTCAGTGATCAGAGGGTCAGGGGTTCAAGCCTTGCACCAGGCAAGTTACCATCATTGGGTCCTTGAGCAAGGCCCATAACCTCAATTGCTCCAGGGGTGGCGTTCGTTCTGGCTGCCCTCTGCGCTTCTGGCTGCCCTGCGCTCTGACCCCAACATTCAAATTCGTATGCTGGGATATGCAGAATAAAAACATTTCACTGCATGTATGTGATAAATACAATCTGAAATTGATTTGAATTTGATCAAAGCAAAGCAATTTTATATTTGAAGCTCTTCCGATATCACTGATTAAACAATTAGAAACTATTGGCATCTTTATGACAGAACTTCACTAAGGAGGATTTTTTTTAATTAAATAAGCCAACAACTGATCCGATGCCGATTTCAAAAGTAAATGAAAACCTTTTTGGAGGAAGTTTATTTTTGAGAACAAAGCACTATATACAAATGTCTATTGGATTTAACTGTCTGTGAATTCTGACTGCAGATAGTATATACACATATAGTGTCAGGGATAAAAACCTAAAAGATTGCACGATCATTAAGCTTATGCCATCTGTGCTATCAACTATATATATGCCGTAATAATGAAGCAATTTGCCATGTGAGTGGAGGACGCTGCATAGTGAATGTACCGTGTAATAACTGTGTAATTAGAGTAACCTTTTACAGTAGTTTGATCTAAGTTTAAATTTTTTTTCTGTTTCAAAGTGACGCTTTTAATAAATCAGCAGCTCTGGGAAATTATGTCTTATCTACAGGACACCCAACCACACGTTTCAAGAGCTACTCTGTAGTTTTACGAATTTGCTAACATTTACAGTTGACATAGTGCAAAAGTTAAGGTGAAGTACTTCCTGTGATGTAAAATTAAGCTGACACAGCATCCCTGATAAACATTCCCCGATGATACAAAATGAAACCTTGGATGCAAGAAGATCAAGCTTCACTTTCTCCACACCAATCCATCGCATTCATACCTTTGCCAGGCCCTGTGACAGCTCCAACCCTAGACTTGGCTCGACACAAAAGGAGTTCACGCCAGAGTTCTAATGCCTCATTCAAATATATATGCATTGTTCGGTTGTGTGAATACAGATCACAGTGTGATCCACACTTTATTTTCTGCCTTTCTGCACAGGCATCTGGAGTGTCTCCTGATTATAATGAATAGCCTTTAGGCAATTACAAACATAGTGTTTGATGATGAATAAATAAAAGTGAGGGAAACAAAAGGGAGAATAGGGTCTACTGGATTAGTGAACAGATGCTGTGGGATCTCATGCTGAATGACATTTCTCCCCCCATGCTTGGCAGAGGAATCGTGAGAGAACAGCACCAGATACTTAGTGATATCATTTGGTAGAGTTAACCTTGTTTTATTTGTTTTTGCTTTCTGATGATGTGTGATTGAAGAAGCATGACATCACAGCCTGGAACAATGTGTTTCTCAAGTTGATAATGCTAACAGGATATTTGTAGAGGAGGTAAAAGCGAATGCAATAACACGGCCAAATAATGTGAAAATCAAGGCCGAATACATGTGGTCTACAAAGCATACGAACTAAAAGCGGGTCACACACAACAAAACATTGACAAAAAGAAAATCTTAACATAAAGATGCTGAAAAACAGGAGCGTATTTATTTTTGTGGTTCTGGTCAAAGTGAAATGAGACCCAGATGAGAGTGTTTATGATGTATGATGTTCTGGGGATGTTCCTGGGGAGCGATACCCTTAGGTTAGCCAGCAGGAGGTATGACATCCTCCACAAGTGGCTTTAACACTACTATGATACATCATTTCATTTTCTGAAATGATGAAATTCTTTCTATGATTTCTGTGGGTTCAGGACAATCCTTATTACAGATTTGTTTTGCAGTTTTTTTGACAGTCCATTCCCAGAAAACTGAATTTCTCTTTTACACACTTCCCACTCTTTCTCAGAAAGGTAACTTTCTATTTCATTTAGCACTGCAGTGTCTCATGACATACAACAGACTTGAT
The DNA here is from genome assembly GCA_028566295.1 of Liobagrus marginatus. Classification (NCBI taxonomy): domain Eukaryota; kingdom Metazoa; phylum Chordata; class Actinopteri; order Siluriformes; family Amblycipitidae; genus Liobagrus; species Liobagrus marginatus. The sequence goes on from JAOUQX010000014.1 coordinate 7,615,932, forward strand.
AAAGATTCTCTAGAACTCCAGCTCCAAATTTTCATCCAGGTCCATTCACCCGTGCACTACTACAAATATCAACTTGTGAACATCCTCAGAACTTCTAGTTGACATGCTTCACATTGTCATTTCAGGCCTGCTTCCTGACAGGCTGCTGTTGAGCATAGAATTATCGATGTGTTTCATTTTCACGGTCTGAGCAATGCACCTGAACGTCCTTCTGTCAATGCGATGAGACCTAGTGTGGAGCAGGGGATCTTACTCTACAGAAGCTCAGCTAGTCCCCGAGAGAGCTTTTCTGAACACGCTGACACTCCCTTACCAGTGGTACGAGCACTGATGAGCTACTGTTGATGGCATGCTTATCATAAAAATGATCTGCTCCTGGGTACCACACTTCTTTGGGCCTGAGCTAGCTTAGGAGTTAAATCTGTGCTTTGTTCAAAGTAACTTTGGCTGTAATTCCCCTTTGCATTTTTTGTTTCATTAGAGTAGAATTCATTCATTCATCCATTCATTAGACTAATACTTCCAATATAGTTAGCATTCTCTATAGACAAAAGTGTTGGGACACTTGACCGTCACATTCATATGTGTCAAAACATCCTATTCCAAAGTTAGTTTTACACCTACTCCTATAATAATAACCTTCAACTTTCTGGAAAGGTTTCCAATCATTTTTGGTGTTTGTCTTTGGGGATGTTTTTATGTAGTGACGATATTATTAGTCAGTTTGGCTGTCTGGGGTGCAGTCGGTGTAATCCCAAAGGTGTTCAATGGGGTTGAGGTCAGAGCAATGGACAGAATTGAAGTTCTTTCATACCACACTTGGTAAACTATATATTCATGGAATGTTCTCCTGGGACTTAAAGGGACATCTCAGAGTGAACCTGTCTTTGTCTTAAAAGGTACTGTGTCCTCCTCCCTAAATAGAATCATGATAGATAATTACCACTGCACTTGAGTTTAATAGTCGCTGTTAAAGACGTTGTAAGAAACGGAGGAAAAGCCTTTTATCTTCTAAATCAGTTGGTGACAATGCTTTTTTGTAACACAAAGAACAAATTTTCCTAAAAACAAACCCATCACACGGAAACTGTTCACAGCAGGAGCATGCTAAATTTGCTTCTGTCTTCTTCTCTTTATTTATTCCTGCAGCTTCCCCCGTTGTTTCCAGATGCACTTGCTGGGAGAAAAAAAAACAGCCTTTCGAACTGTGCTGCATAGAAGAGATACATAACATTCTGTTTCAGCTCTGCTTCCTTAGAGCCTGACACTATGTCTGATCCATGCTAATGCTACTATGCTAATACCTGTTTTTTTTGTTGTTTTTTTAAAGCTGTCAGGAAATGGAAAAGGTCAGACACAACAAACCGATTTCTCCTGCATTATCTCTGCGCCTGACCATTATGCAGTAATAAAAAGTGCTGACGTTCAGGTGGTGTTTATGGGTGTTATGAGCTCGATGTGGTCTTAGTGTGAAAGCCTAATTTATAAAGATGTGCAACAGGTTCCTTCAGTCAGGTTGTTATAAATCCACAGGTACGGCCTGAAGCTATTAACGTGTCATATGGAATCAGAAGAAAAATAACGACAATTAATTGAATCAATTGACATTTATTCTATTCATATCATTGGAAAATTGGAAATTGAAATAAATAACTCTTCAGTTGTTTAAGGTATAATTATATGACTTGTTGAAAATAACAGAGGTCCTTATTTTCTGAAGTGTTATTTCCTAGAGAACATCTGTGCAATTTTGCAGTGTTATAAATGTGGAACTGCTGCATAGTTTAGCATAGTGAAGCTCATTATAATGAAGGCACACTGCAAAAGATAACAGATACACATGCAAATGAAAACCTACCCAGGTTTTTACAGGCAGTTATGAAAAATACAGAGAGAGAGAGAGAGAGAGAGAGAGAGAGAGAGAGACCGGCATAGATATATAAAAGGGCTGGCAAATATTATTTAGCCTCTATTCCATATGGTAGGTTAAAACACTATTTTTGTTTTCGAAATTAATCATTCAGTGATGATGCTGATTTACACTCTGTAAGAATACTGAAGGAAAACAGAATGATTGGAACTGAGATTTAATAAGTTAAAGCAATTTCAGAGCTAATGGGGCTTTCCTCATCACATTTCCACACTGGTGAATTTGTTCTCATGGGTCATTTAGAGAACATTTTTGCCTCATCAGTTTGGCGTAATTCGTCTTGTGACGTCTACGGCTGTCAGAAACTAACTGCACTGTATCGCACTGATCGTGTTTCCTATAAAAGATCTCCTAGGCTACAGTACATTATGAGCAAACTGTATAAAACTGTGCTTATATATGATATATGCTAGACCATAGAGAGCAATCTGCAGAATCTTTTACAGCGACTATGGGCAAAAACAGCTCAACTACCTATGTGCAGTGATGGATAATTTCAGAAAAAAAAATAGTTCTCTTAAATCCCAGAGATTTATGTTTATATGAGTCACACGTTAAAAAAGGGGGTCGATCTGTTGTACATTTCGTCTGGTCACAGGACGCAAATTAAACCCTGTAATAAGCCTCGGTGTGCTGCGCAGCGCAGCCAGACTAATGGAGCATAGGATAGATATGGCTGGCTGCTTTCATTAACCGTGGTCCCTGCAGACTATAACACTGGACATTACATCAAATAGTTGTGACCCGACAACATGAGTGGGGATCACTATGGGCTTACACGGGTCAAAGGAAATAGCTTTAGCCTTCAGGATCTTTTTTTATAAAGCATCTCAGAGCAGAAAATATATATTTCGTTTACATCAGCCAGCTTCATGAAAATACTCATTTATATTTAAGATATATTTATTTGTGTAGAGTTTTTAATGAATTTTTAGCCTGACTTATATATGACAGCTGATCTAGTGAGAGACTACAGCTTAGACAGATATACCAATAAAAACCTGCTGCTATTTTGCTTATTATTTAGACAACAGAATGCATGAAAAAGAACCCCAAGGACAACGGTGCTGCATACATCCTGAAAAATGTATCTAAGATCAGACTTGTCAGGTAGCAGCTGTTTCTTTTTTTCATTTAAGTGCAAATAGAGATAGATCAATTTGTGTTGATTTTCTTATAGACAAATTGAATCCTAGTGAGCTGTATGTCAATACAACTGGGGAGGAAAACCAATTGCTCTTCAGCGGACTAATCATGTGTGTGCTCAGGTCTGTTCAGTTTGTAGTTTAGCTTGTCATATTGTTAGTTTTTAATACAAACGTTGTATACGAAAATATATGATTAATTTAGTAATTTATTTGATGTTATCGTGGTTAGGATTGCACTTTATCTAGTTCCTTTCCTTTACTGAAAAGAGAAATAGCTTACAAAACTTCTGCCTCACAGCAAGAAGGTCATGGGTTCAATTCCCTCCCAGGGTCTTTCTGTGTGGAGTTTGCATGGTCTCCCCGTGCTTGTGTGGGTTTTCCTTGGGTACTCCCTGGGTTTCGTCCTGCCTCCAAAGATATGTGGTTGGGCATAGCTGTATTGCCTACTCTAAATTTTCCATAGGAGTGAATGTGTGTGAATGGTTGTCTGTCTCTACGTGTTAGCCCTGCGATTGCCCAGGGTGTACCCCATCTCATGCTCAAAGTTAAACGGGATAGGCTCCAGCGCCACCGTATCATCTAAACAGGATAAACGCTAGACAATGAGTGAACATTATTTCTTTGCTTTTATTAGACTTCATTTAAACTTGTGTCTAATTATCAGATTAAATTACAAAGTGTGAACGTAATCAATTTACGTAGTATTAACAACCCATTTACATTATTAACTTTCACAAGGATGTCAGCGCTGATGAGAAATATGACTGTAGTATTCAATTTAGGCAATTAAACCATGCATAATAGAATAGAGCAGTAGTAATGTGCAAAAAACAGTGTTATGGGTTCGAGTCTCAGCTCAGGAGTGAACTCTGTGCATCATTTCAGATGTAGAACAACCGTGTTAAAGTTAATTAATTTACTCACGTAAAACTGATGTACACACTTTCGATTTAGATCAATTCAATAAGCTTTTTTTTTCAGTGTGAAAAAAACTTGGCTGGATGCCAATCCGCCTCTGGGTCCACCACAGAACACTCACACATACCTGAGAGCAATGTAGTGTAAACAAATCTACCTCCCGACATGATTTAGGTATCTAGGTTGTCAATTGGGCCCAAATATGATCTGTAAAATGAATTCATTTCCAGGTACAGTCTAGCAGAACCTTGGCAGTGAATTGCAGTAGAAATGAGCAGCACATGATGCCCAGAGGCTACACTCCAGTAGCGTAGTCTACTAAATGCCAGAAATGTAAATGCCAGAAATGTAAATGTAGTCTCATACTGTATAACAATCCTAGGCTATGTTTATGTCGACAATCTACCAGTACAATTTTATGAAGTGTTTTATTGGCTACAAATTTTAAAACTGCCACTGCCACTGTCATACACTGACCACATCATATCTGACCATGCAAGTGTATAAGGCAGTAAAGGTAGTAAAACGGTGTACCATGGTGAAAGAAACCCTTAACAGAAAATGTAAGAACAGATGAAATTTTATACAGAAATTGAAACAAAGGCTCAGTTAATAGCCCTATTTTAATATGTTTCCTCTGGACATAATTCCAATTCATGATAGGCCATTTCTTATCACACATTCATTGATGTCATTTAGCAAAGATGAAGCATGAATGTGTATTTCAACCTGACTGCTGCCTGCTGCCTCTTCACGCTGTGAGAACAATACGCATTTGCTTGGCCGAGTCACTTTGTCTTAGTGCACCGCACGTGGTCACAGCTACTATCCACAGAGACCCTAGAAAAACATGTGTGGCAAACAGTATTTTTCAGAACGGACTACCAATTCAGTGGTGTGAACTGTCGGTGGTGCAATGGTATACATTATTAGTATTTTATTTAACATTAAATTTGATACATGCAATTTCTATATTAAAGAATAGGGGAGCTCAGGGAGAGAAATATTTAAAGAGCAAGAATTGGGCAGTGTAGAATTACATAAAAAGAAGTATCTATGCAAGGATTGCTACTGGACTGTTGTTCTTATAAACTCGTTATTGTATATCAATCACAATATGCGGATGAACGCTGTAACTCGCAGACACAGATGTAGTAGGATCCATTGCAGGAGGTCTTTATTTACACACAGTAACTCCAATGTAACATGTGGGTCAGGAAGTCCAAACACATATTCTAAGG
>JAOUQX010000014.1:7641940-7659937 GCA_028566295.1 Liobagrus marginatus
GCATATTCGGGTCTTCTCTACTGCAATCGGAGCTTCGGCGGCTCAGACAGCGGCGTCTTAGAGCTGCGATGTTACACATATACAGTACGACTCACTTTAATTCATTCATTGTCTAGCGCTTATCCTGTTCTGGGTTGTGGGGGTGCTGGAGCCTCTCAGCTAACTTAAGCCATGAGGCGGGGTACACCCTGGACAATCGGTAGTTAATCGCAGAACTAACACTTAGAGACAGACAACCATTCACACTGACATTCATTCCAGTGGACAATTTAGAGTAGCGAATTCACCTATGTCCAACCGCATGCGTTTGGAGGCGAGAGGAACCGGAAGCCCCAAGGAAAACCCACGTATGCACGGGGAGAACATGCAAACTCCACACAGAAACACCCTCGGTGGGAATCCAACCCATGACCTTGCTGTGAAACAGGAATAGTAACCACCCTGCCACCAGCCGCTCTGGATTATTTTTTATGTTATTTTATTTGATTTGATTTTTTTAAATACTTTATTTGTGTGCATATTAATCATTGGCAATTAATTTCTCCTCCAATTTGGCCACAATTCCCACCTTCCAGCCATTTCCTTTCCCCCGTCACAGGACACGCACTTACTCAGAAGACTGAAGTCACTAAGTATAACATACCATCAACCCTCTTCTGCATACTGTATATAAACTCTCAGATGCCCACCACTGGCTAGTGTCATTGAGGGTATACTTCTTTTTCCAAAACTTGCAATGCAACTTGCAGAGCTTTTTGTGCTCTTTTTTGTGATATTTTCTACTTGGATTGATAAAAATTTATTCTTTTAAGCTAAAGGCACAGTAAGGACACATACAATTACTAATAGATAATACATAATAAATGCATGCAAATACTGTACTAGCTGTACAGATGTTTTCATCTTGGCTTAAATATAATTTAGAAAAATTGCAAGTTTGTTTACTTGCAAATTTTGAGGGAAGTGGTAGCATGGTGGTTAACGTGTGAGTGTAAGGTGGCACTGCTGGGCCTCTGAGCAAGGTACTTAATCCTCAACTGCTCTGATGGATTTAAGAAAATGTGCTAAATGTAAGTTGCTCTGGAAAAGTGTGTCTGCCAATGTCTGTAATGTAATGTAAGTTTTGCCTCCATAGGTGACTGTAATCTCACTTGTAAGACTAGGCTATGAATGCATTTCTTCAAGTATGATTTCTCAAAATGTTTTTGGACTGTAAAGAAATTTCTCTCTTCCTGTGTTATGTCAAAGTCTTTAGGAATAAAGCCTTTGTAAGTGTTGTAAACCAATTTTAAAACATTGCAGGCAGACTTTTAAACTCAGTTTTTAAGGAATAAATTCAGTTTTTATTAATTACAGAGGTTTTCTCAGAGCTGGAACAATATAAATGTGTGATGAGAAACAAATGATATTGTAATATTAAGTAATAAAAAGAAAAGTGATTTCATTTAATCCAGAGACCATTTGATTAAAGCAAGCTGAACTAAATTGAACACTTTATCATGCACGCTCTGTTTATTGATTTTTTTTAGACTTGCTATTCATCTCATGAATTTGTAATTATATTTCAGAGGCAAAACCTAATATTATTTGATGTACATTAATCCACAGACGAGAAAATCAATTAGATGATGTCATATAGTAGACTGACCAATCGAGGTCATTGCATTAAGTTTATGGCTCGAAATGTAGTTTAGAAAAGGTATATGTGATCAAAATAAAAATGTTTCAAAGGTAATCATATGTAAACCCGTTTTCTACGGGTTTATAAAAACGTTGCTTGGGTTACACAATATCAATAAACAATAAGATTATAAGATTTCTGTAGTAGTTAGATTTCTTTAAATGATACTTTGAGAAATATGTTTTAGTCTGACTGTTAGAGTCACTTGTAAAATCTCTGGGAATATACATCTTTCTCACTTCTTATCTTGAGACCGATTTAAGGAAAAGAGGCACACAAACATATACAGAAATTGAAAAGTAGCCTTTTAGATTGAAAGCAAGGGCTAAGAAGTGCCAAATGGCAGACCAGACATGAAAAAAACTATGATTATCATCATCATTGTCGTTAATGTCGTCATCATCAGAATCCCAACCACTAATACACCCCTATCTTCACTGACCTTGAAAATACTTTGAAATTTGAGAACATGAAAATTGTGTTACAATGTACAGATACTTTGGTAAAACACACAATGACTGCAGTCTAGCAGCCTCTTGTCACATGATCACAGCTTGTCCACACCAGGGCTGGTTGGATGATATAAGTTTCAAATTAAAAAGCTTTCAACTTGTGATAAAGGAAAGCATCTTTTTTTTTGTGTGTGAGACTTAAAAAGAGAAGCGAAACCATATAGTAGAATTTATTGTCCGTCCAATTACATATTATTACAGAAAGGCTGCTTTATTAAAAGCTGTTCTTTTATTAACACAACACTTTCTTTTCTTTTCTTGTGTTAACATTTAAGATCGAAACAGAATGCATAGAACAAATTTGATAGCTGAATAAATTCAGTGTTCGCTTAACTGGGAAAAGGGAAATTTGCTTTCATGCAACAAAAGACCCAGCCCAACCCAGGAGTGGTTAGGCAAAGTCTATACATAATGTTTAGGAATTGTTTAATGACTAAGACTTTGGGTATGGATATGGATACCCACCAACAATGAAAGGTTGAGGTTGCAATTTCGAATAGACCTGATTTTTTAAATGTTATTGTGTTTTACTAGCACTTGCATATTACTTTTAAACGAGAATGATTAAATATTTGTCAAGCTAACTTTGTAAAATTTTCACTCACAGGATTTAGAGACCTACAACAGACAAAGTGTGGGATTAGAATATGGATTAGAATATGTAGATCTGTAGATGTAAAGCCAATTTCCACTGCCATTACAGAAACACTATAGAAACAAATAGAAGCCGTATTCTGTTGTACTATTTAAAGCACAAATTTCCAAACTATGTCCAGACTAACACTAGAGTCTTAAAGACTGTGCTGTAATGTATATGTGACAACATAACCTACTGGGTACATCTTCTTCTTCTTCTTCTTCATAATGTTTAATGTATCCTAGCTGTCTGGCTTATGACATACGCGTACATATTTCAGTCAAATCTGTCACATTATGTATCATTACTGACTCAGGAATTAGAAACATTTTATTAGTTAATTTTTACAAGCAAAAAGTCAGATGTATGGCAGCTTTATATTCTATTTTCAAAATAATCTGTATAAAAAAAATCAGCGCTATGACTTAATTTCTTTTAAAATTGCTTGTTGCAAAAATCCCTTTATATATCTGTCTTGCAGATAAACAGCTACATCAGCTACTGTGAGACCTTTCTCTTAGTGAAAGAACAACATATCTTGTTCACTGAATTAGAGAGTTCTTAATCACAACCTTTTATTGCTTTAATTATTTAGACACCACCCCCCATCCATCCCTCCCCCACACAGACAAGAAGCCAGTGCAATTGCAAAGCCTGCCTTACTGCTAAGCGAATGCAAAACCTCTCAGGCCTTTGCCCAAAGAGGGGGCAGAGAGCTCTGCACAAGAATCATATCTGTGCTAATTTGTTAAGAGATGCTAACAAATTGCCTGAAAGGATGACTGTGATTTTCAGATTATATTTTCCCCTCACGGCGAGAACGCGGCTTTGGCCAAGCAGTGAGATGAGCCTCTGATTGTTTCTGTGTGTAATGGGTCTCCCTGGTCCTATCACGAAGATAGAGCAGGAATTGCTGTCCAGCACTGTGTGATATTGTATTAAGGCTGCTGTGTTTGCCAGCCGCGAAGAGCCCAGCGAAACAGGGAGGGATTGTGTCAATGACTCCAGCATTAAAGAAAGGCTCAGTGAGGGGTCGATATTTGAGAACATACAATAAATGATTGATGGAATCGTGTCAACCAAACGATCCTGTTTCTCAACTTTCCGAGTGAAGCCCTGTATTCTTTGTCTGTACCAATGCATGCATATGTATGTGTTTGATCAACATTTTGCAGTAAACCATCTGTGTGTTTTTCTGTAACAGATTAAACTCTGTCTTTCTATATGTTTGCGTACGTGTGTGTGTGTGTGTGTTTGTGTGTAGGATGCGGGAGAGTGAGCTGCGGTACGTGGGCAAGAGAGTGCTACTGCTTGGTGTCTGCCTGCTGTCTCTATGGGGGCAGCTGAGCCTGGCCTCCTCACACCGAAGCCACATCGGTGAGTCACAGACCTACTGATAATTCTCAATAACAGACGCACCACTTAATAACTCTGTGCTTAGTGATGAATTACTGAGCCACAGCTCAGGGGATGCTTGTTCAGGAACTGGTCGTCATGCATTAAGAAAGGTCTATTTACAGCTACAAGTTCACTCATTTAACCTCAACTTAGCTTCACGTTGTCATTAGGCCTACAAATACTAAACATAAGTGCTCACATCCCAGTTTGGTGAGTCAAATAAAGCGATACGATTCTGGTTAATACTAGCTGAAGTCAAACCATTGAACAGTTGCAATAGACAAACACTACGTACAAATAAATCATCTCAGCACACTGCTTTTTAAAGCTATTTAATTAGAATCTTTCAGACAGATCATGGAACTCTGTTTGGATTACAGTGACTCTGACCGTAAGGAAAAACCACACAACCAGTTTAATTCAGGAGGAACTCAGATTTATTATAACATCAGCTTGAAAAAAAAAACTTCCTGTAAATTGTCAGTCTTGAGTTTTCCATTTTTAAGGATTCTTTGTAAGAAATCATTTGAATAAATAGATGATTCCCAAAAAAACAGTTATAGGGCAGATTTAGAGTGCAGTACTTTGTGGTCCAATAAAAACTAGATAAATAAGCTTTTTTCATTCCAACTGTAGATGTTTTTTCCTGAAAGAATAAGTGCAAAAGTCATCAATGAAATGCAACTGAAAGAATGTAGGAGAAAGAAAAATGGAAAGAGAGAGTGAGCGAGAAAGAGAGCTAGAGAGAGAAAAAGGATGGTGGGTGGGGCGGGATAGAGCAGCTAGACGGAGCCTTTGGCTAAAGGTGGATGCTGTGAGTGCACATCACAATAATGAGCCACATCCACAGGGGCTAACAGTGTCAGCGCAGCACCCCGAAGTGGGAGTAATATGAGGAATTCAACCGAAACCAACAAAGACTTAGTGACAACTTAACAATATACACAAATTTTTCATTGATTGGATACATGAATTTTAGCGAGGACATGTTTTGTGATCACATGCCAGGAGCCTTTGCAAAGAACCGCTTGGGACAATGTGAAGAGGCAGCAGCAATTAATCTTGCCTTGCGAGCCAAAGGGCAGCTCTAAATAAAATCACACAGCGTTTCAGGAGCTGTGACAAAGATAGCAACAAGTAAAAGGGACCCCATATTTCTCCCAGAATTGCTATATGTGTGATGCTGGCAGTAAAGTCGGTGATTGATTATGGTGACGATGCCCAATCACTCAGCCCTCGGTAAGCAGAAAGATCTACTTTCCAAGTTGCCAGAGCTCCAGCGCTTCTGGCTAACACTGAGCTAATCACATATTTAGTCCCAGTAGTGTTTTGAGGTCAGGCCAAGGTGTACTAGTAACTCTTTTAGTCCCACTGCCTAAGAGATCTTGGGGCCTATTGTCACCTGGGCACTCTCCCTGTTACCTTAAGAGATCACAGATCAACCTACTACCACTGCAGCAGTGCCAAAACTTGTTATCAATTCGTGACAGAAAAGGGAAGGGTTTGGAATGTTACTACAGTACAAAATAACTTGTGGGCATGGAGGTAAAAATGTATGCAGGTACAGGCCAAACACTTCATTTAATGTTCTAAACTAAAACTAAACTAAACTGCCATTTTAGCAAGTATTTCTTGTTAACATTCACACACATTGTTGTATCAATGTATGACTGTTTTTGTGCATTTCGAGCTATAAGCCATATTATTTCTCAGTTGGTGCATGCCAAATGAATTTATTCATGGTCACACGACTGCTGGTCTAGCAGCGAGCACTCATGCCTACAGGGTACAATGGCATGCCTGGTTGATATTCTGTATTCATTGGAAGAAATACACAGCTGGAGAAATAGTAAGGACGGGGACAGAAAGAGACATAAAAAAAAGATTGAAAGATCTCAGCATTTGAACCGTTTATGCTCAAAGTGTAGAATATACTGTAGTCATTTGATGTACTGAGTCATTTGCCCTAGTTTCCACAGTAGTTGACACAATCTGTGACATTTTCATCGCCATAATATGACAGAATTTGCAGGAGTGTGCAGGAGATATAATATGGAAATAATACTGTAAAATCATATGTATTTGATTATCATAAACATTGTATCATAAACATTTGTAGACACCTTACCAGCTCATACCAACACTCATACATTATTATCGCTATGGTTAGTAATTTTTGCTGCATCCAAACTGCAATAGCAAGTCACATGGTAGTTCAGGAAAAAGCTGATCAATGGGATAAGTTCCCTTTTGAGGGAACTCAACGCTGCATCGAAAGACATTATGGGGAGCGCCTTCATGCATGCGAGGTAAGAAAAGACTAAATACCAACTTCACCTCCATTTTCGGTCTCAGGGTGAGCCCCGCCTATAAAATACCTGGTAAATACCCAGTTCCACCCGGAAGCTTATAAAAGCAACCCGGATACACAACACAAATTGCTCTTTGGGGTCTCTGCTGGAGTTAGCAGAGGGTGCTGAGACAGCCCCAGGCCCTTCTCACGCCTCACCCGCTATCCTCCAGTTGTCCATATGGGATCCGGAAGCCTGCATTCTGTGCTGGAGGACACAGTCATGTTAACATTTTCAGGCTCCAAAGAGCTAGATGAAGAAAGCGAGGAGGCTAGTCGAACCTCCACAGCGCCATTACTTACCCAAAATGAGGAGCTGATAGGGTCTGACATGGCGTTTGGGGCCACCGGAAGAAGCAACTTAACCCTGCATTGGCGGGGCTATCGCTGTCTTTGTGGTAACCGAGCACCATCTTTGGTTGAACCTGTCCGAAATTAAAGACATTGACAAAGCGGTCCTGCTGGATGCCCCGGTGTGGCACATTACATTATTCGAGGATTCAGTGGACAAGGTCCTGGACTTTGGCCTTGACTGCCAAATCTGTGGCACTCCTGAGTCTTATAGACCTCGGTCTGATGGCGTGGTCACCTTTATCAATCACCAGGTGATCTGAGATGTTCCCTATGGACATCCAAGGGGAAGTTGCTTGCTCTCAAAGCTCAGAGGCTGGATGCCATGGTACAGATGCGGCATCTGTATGCTTTCCCCCCAATCACTCTGCTGCCGAAAATCCTGGAGAATGTCCATCAGGAAAAAGTTTGTCTCCTGTTGGTGGCACCTTTCTGGCTGACTCGAGTTTGGTTCTCAGTTATTAGTTCTCCTGGAGAATCTTCCCTTGGAAGTCCCAGTCAGAAGAGATCTGCTCTCCCAGGCACGGGGTCAAATATATCATCTGAGGTGAAGACTCTGGGTTTAGCTCATATTGGAAGGTCTCTCAACCGAGGTTGTTGAGACATTTCTCAACTCCAACTCTTATGCCCATAAGTGGAATATTTTCACTTCTTGGTGCAGAGGCTGCCAGTTGGATCCAGTCAAGTGCACGGTAGCTGCAGTACTGGAATTCCTGCAGGAGTGGTTCTCTGCCAGGCTCTCCCCATCGACCCTGATGGTGTATGTGGCAGCAATGACAGCACACCACACACGCAGGGGACCTTGGTTGGGAGACGTTAATTGGTGATATGGTTACTATGTGGGGCACGGAGGTTAAGGCCTGTGGCTCGGAGCAGGGTCTCTTCGTGGGACCTCAGAGTGGTTTTGGGCTTTCTATAGCGCCCTTCAAACAACTAGACACAGCTCCAATTATGGTGCTCACATTGAAATCGATTTCCTGCTGGCTCTGACCTCCCTCATGAGGGTAGATGACCTGCAGGCCCTTTCAGTGGCTCTATCCTGCTTCGACTTCAGGGAGGTTCAGAGCTTTCTGCACCGCAGGCCGGGTTATGTCCACAAGGTTCCAACTCGAGAGTTGGGTACCGTGGCCCGGCTTTACTTTCATCCACTGTGTCCTTCAGCGGCAGAAGCTAGTCTACTCCTGCTGTGCCCTGCTTAGGGCCTTAGAGGAGTATGCCCACCGGATGTCCTCTATGAGGAGATCAGAACAACTACTGGTATGCCATGCATCCCCCAAACTGGGCCGACTCGCTCCCAAACACACTTCCAGCAGGTGGATTGTGGAGGCTATTACACTGGCGTACGAGGTGCGCAAATTGCCTTCACCTCTCCATGTGTCAGCCCACTCCACCAGGAGTATGGTCCTTGGGATAGTCCTTGCCGCACACCTTCGTCAGGTTCTACCAGCTGGACAGTCCGGCTGCTCCGGGCGCTTATGTCCGGGGTCCATAAGTATGCCCTTTTAAGGCTTCATCCCAGGCCAGCCATCTGCGAGTATGGCCTAGTTGGTATTCGTTCTCATATTCTTTTTCGACACAGCGTTGAGTTTCCTCGAAGGGTATTGTCAAGGTTACTAACGTAACCCGGTTCCCTGAGAGGGTAACAAAACGCTGCATCACAGAGCCTCACTCCCAGCATGCCTGGCACAATGCTTGCTGACGCTTTGGCTAATTTGTGTTTTACAGAAATTATGACAATTTTTCTTTTTGGGTGAACTATTCCTTTAAACATTGCAGCCATGTAAATTTGTGTGATTTACATTGAAGAGTTTGTACAATGTTTTGGATTGAAAGAAACATTTAATGCATGACTGAACTGTTTTATACAATTTTCTGTACATGCATCAAACATAAGAAATTTCAAATGGCATTAGCAAAATCTTACTTCTTACAAGAATTGAGCAAAAAATAATAAATACTGTAATAAAATTACCATACAGAAATTACTTAAAGTCCTGTTGACCATTCTATACATGAATTGAAATATAAAATAGACACACGTTATTCACTGTAATCAGTAGTATTACATAGCTTACTCATCAGATTTAATGTTTGTAACACTGTATGTCAGGGCTGTCCAATCCTGGTCCGGTTGGGCACTGTACTGCAGAGTTTAGCTCCAACCATAATTAAAAACATCTGAACTAGCTAATCAGTGCTTTATTATAGGCCTGAAACTTGTAGGCAGGTGTTTTGGAGCTTAACTCTGCAGGATAGTGGCCCTCCGGGACTGAGTCTGGACACTCCTGCTGTATGTAGTTCACGTCCGGATGTGTCAGTGGAGGTAGTACTTCGGGATCTTAAATCCATTCTGGGGCTGACAACTCTGTATGGATCTTTGTCGTTAATTGGCTTTCAATTTTCAAAATATGCTTGCCGTTGACATTTAGTTTGTCCCGGTAGGGCAACGCAGCGTGACGTAGATGCTGTAATGGAATATTTGCTCGACTACTTCCGAATTTTACTTAATGCAACTCAGTTGTTTCCAGTTACAGCAGTGGCAATGGTCCCAGTTACGTTTTACACCCGCTGTTTCAATGCTCCAGAAGATCAACATTAATGATGTACATAATGTTTGCCAAAGCTCAAGCAAAACACCATCGAGCAAGCTGGAGAAGGGTTTTAAATTGTATGCCTCCTCATATATAGACTAACTTTAAGCTAACTTCTTGTGTTGTCTTTGAAATTTAAAAACAGTCTGTTTTGCACACATTTTAAATGACTTATCTGCCTCAGGTAAACAATGACAGACTTAACCGGAAGTAGATGAGCCTTAGTATTTCCAACCGGAATTGCCTCACGGTGCTCAGTGCAAGGAGTGGATTATCACTCCTTAATTTTGAGTATCAGCCTTCCTCTTTCTCTGTTTTTAATCACAGTGTTATCTCTACACATACCTCTTGTCTGGTTAACTCATCTGGCCTGTGTGCAGTCTAATCATTTGTCTGACCTACAGCTATTTCTCATTACTAACCTCTCATTATCACCCATTGAGACGTGTGGCTGGATGGAATGTGACGCCAAGCAATGTTGTTATTCCTGCTTTGGATGTGAATTAATAGGAAACATCATAGTTTTTGTGATAAAAGTATAAGAAAAAACTTTCTGCTAGACCCATTGTCTTGTACATTTCTTATAGTGATAATATTGACGTGAAAGGACGTTTAGAGTAATGAGTTTTAATGATATAAAGAAGCTATTGAAGGTAGCACGTAAAAGGCTATTCATTTGGCTATTGTAAATCTTGTTTAATAATTGAAACCAGATATAACTGTGCCAAGGCTAAATTAATAGGGGACATTTATTCTCTCCTCTAGAATACATTAACCTGTTTGCTTAAATTCTGAAATGTATTTTTTTTTGCCAATAATATAATATATAACATATAGCCAAAACACCTATCCGTTAAAAGCCTGCAATAGGCTCACTGCTGTGTTTTTGTCTGTTTTTTCTCTGTTTAATGTGATGGTAAGATGTTCCCAGCTAGTCGTTTGAGCTGAGTGAAACAGAATGTTCCTGAAGTCGAGTGAAATAGAACGTTCCAAAATGAGGTCTATTAATTTTCTCTGTAGCCACTTCATTTCATTCAGTGACTGTGTTTCCCAATCTGAGTCACTGCAGAAATGAGCTGCTCACCATGGTTTCCTGAGCATGTCTTAAAAAATGGCAAGCAAGGCTGAACCTTCTTTGTCATGATATTTAGGAGTATTAAAACTACTCATCTGCCGTTCTCATTTCCCAAAATAGAGAGTTGCGCTGTCCAGTTTGCACGGATTGTTTTTAAAAGGTATACATGTCTAGAGGCTCAAATGACAGCTGGCTAAATTGCGGCGGAATAATTTATGAAAAACGAAATAGTCTGTACTTGAAAGCATTGCAGTGCTAACCTAGAGTGTGCAGTGATTATTAGAGAGACATGTCAAATGATTCTTAGACATTTAAAGTTCACATTTTATCTTTTATTTAGCGTTACTCAGGACAAAATATTATTTGTTTTCAAGTAAAAATTTATTCTTACAGGAAATCTTGCTATACAAATGTCCCCTGCTTAAAAACCTTTGCAAAGACAGTTTATTAAAATTTCCACTCCTAAAGGTACTTTATTTAGCAACTGTACCATTTCCGATGCTTTCCAGATGTTATCTGGATAAAATTTACAGATGGGAACAAGCCAATGACCTTCCCCTGGTTGAGTAGGTTATGTGTACTAAGTTTGGTGCTGGTTGGATAAATGGTGCACATTTCAGTGCCAACCAAGTGTAAATGTGTACTTTTACAGGCCACAAGAGCCAACAATTGGGGTCCATTAAAAAACATAAGAAAATCTTCTTGTACAAATGGACCCCTCCAAACAACTTTTGTAAAATGTGATATAAAGTGGAGTATATCATTTCCACAGTGACTGCAAGTTTCTCAGGTTCTGTGGCTCCAAAACATGCCCGGATCATCACGCCTCCACCTTTATCCTTGACAGTTAGTGTGAGGTTTTTTCGTGATATTCAGAATGGTATTTGGTTTTTGCCTGGATGCTCCAGAACAGCGAACTGCCAAAAGTGCTGCTTGTATAGAGATCATCATATGTCTTGATGACGTATTAATCTTGTGCATTTTGTTATTAACCCCACGCTGGTACATTTGTGCTGAAAGACACTCCTTGCATTTTCTCCTCTGGGAAATGCGTGCTGTTTTTAAGACTCATAAATTAAAATATGTTGTGTTTTATTTTCATCTGAGGTTATTCTGCACAGACGTTGGTTAGGACCACAAATGCTGGCAGCTGCAGGATTGCTGGGTCGATCCTGAGTTCAGGTTTCTGTTTGTGGCATTCTCTTCCTGTCTGTGCGGGCATCCCTCCACTGTGCAAGTATACATGTGCATGGTGCTCTACGATGGGCTGATGTGTCATTCACAGTGTATTCCTGCCTCGCTTCTAATGCAACCCTGAGCAGGATAAAATAAAAGTAAACATAAATAAATAAGTGAATAGGAGCTCTGGTGGTAAGCTATCTAATTGTTAATAATAATGAAAATATCTAAGGACACAAATATAATAAAACATTCCTTGACAACTTGGCTTAATATTAGTTTAGCTTGATGTTGAGCCTGATCATAAGTCTGTGGTGCCTTTCGCTTTTTACCTTTTGACTCCTCACCTTACTAGCCACTCCACCATTCCTTACAAGATCATCTGACCTGATTATCACACCACAGGCATCTGATTTGAGATGTAAATCAAGCATCGCGTTAGTTCAGGCAGGCCGCGTCAGTCAAGCTCGCACCAGCTGACAGTCAGCTGTTCCATGACGTGTACCAATCCAGTCGTGACACCTATCACAGCGACCATTTAAATCCTCATTCCTTCTGCCTCTCTATTGCTAGCTGCACGCTGCATTGAACTATTGTGGGCCGCACGATGCATTAAACTCCCTCCCCCATCCCCAACTCCACCTAACTGGATTCATAATCTAAACGGTCGTCCACTCAGGACCGTCTCCAGCATACAGGAAATTCAGTCATCAGCTTTCTCAGTGTATTCAGCGTTACGACACTAATGTAATAAAGACCGAATACCGTACACATGTACGTATGATACTGGATCCATTTTGTACACCAAGAGGGGTTTGTATTGCTGCTCTCCCCGCTCTGTCCAGCAGGGCTGCATGGACGGGCGTGTGGAGTTTCCCCAGAACAGATCCATACCGCCAAACACTAACCGTATACATTTATCATTATAATAAATAACATTTGACGAAAGCAGCCTGACTGAACTGGCATGTTAGGCATACGATAGATAGGGATGATAGTTTTAGTATTTGTTTTTACAGACTTAGTATGCCTGATGACGTCTCAGCTGTCATTCCAGGAAGAGGCTTAGGTGTGTATATGGGTGTGTGTGTGTGTGTGTGTGTGTGTGTGTGTGTGTGTGTGTATTTGAGAGATGTGTAACATTACTGACACTTCGAGGGTGGGAACGGCATTCTATTTAGAGCTAACATGACTGGCATCTCAACTCAAGCAGCGTGCATATGTGTGAGTGGTGGCACCATGCGATGAGAGTCTAAAACCCTCCATTTTCCAAGCTTTATTTGGCTCTCTGAAATATGGTGATTATTGACATATACAGATTAGTTGAAATTAAGTGTTAAAAATCATGCAAAATGCAGTGTTTAAGATTTTAAATAATTCATTTGAACATTATATTTCAGTGTGTAGTTCAGTCTCTGTTTTTCAACGCATAACAAATCATGGCTAGAGTATGCAATGCCCTACTTGCCTTACTGTTGGACATTAATTCTGACACTATTGATCATGTTAATTTAATAGGCAAACCTGATAGCGTGGCCTAATTTCGATTATACGTGCCTGATTTATGGTCAGCTGAGACTCTTTTAAAATCAAATAAAAGTGCAAAATGGTTCAGTAAGCTTCTGTGTCAGGCAGCCAATTTAAAACTTAAATCATAGTCACTATAATCTAGCTACTTCTGATTCCACTTGACAGATACGTACAGAGCATGTAAGTTCCAAACACAGTGCTTGCTTTCATTCAACACCTAAATATATCTAGCAGTTAACAGTAAAATGGAAAACTGTGTAAGAGGCATAATGCTTGGAAGAGAAACATTGTACTTCTGAAGGACTACTGTTAATTGATGTTAATGTAAAGCTTCATTAAGTAGTATGCTGTGAAAGTATCCTGTGAAATAAAACGGAATTCTTTAAGCACAACTGGGTTTCCCCCGATTCTGGATTATTAACTGCTTTCAATATAAGTAATAGGGTGTGGTGGCTCAACAGTATAAGGCTCTGGGTCAGGGGTTCAAGCCTCGCACCAGGCAAGCTACCATCACTGGGTTCTTGAGCAAGACCCTTAACCTCACTTGCTCCAGGGGCGCCGTTCGTTCTGGCTGACCCTGCGCTCTGACCCCAGCGTATTTGTATGCTGGGATATGCGGACTAAAAACATTTCACTGCGTGTATGTGATAAATGCGATCTGAAAATGAAATGTCAGTAATCATTCAGATCTTCAATTTATTTTTTAAAAATATCTTATCTTATCTTATCTTATCTCTGTACACAAAGTGAGCTTCATGAAGACATGATGTGTTATGGTTCTAGTGGAAGATCCCGAGTGTTCTCCTGAGAGCCTTGACCTTAACCCCACTGAAGATCTTTGGGATGAACTGAAATGCCGTCTGTGCATCAGACCTCCTCACGCAACATTCGTGTCTGATTTTACGAATACTATTGTGGCTGTGAGAAAATACCCACCTCCACACTCTTACTCTTTATTTACACCTTAGCAAAATAATGAACTTCCAGAAGTGTGAAGGTTATTATAGGAGTAGGACTTGAGACTAAATCTGAAAAAGAATATTTAAAAGATTAGTTTTTGTGATGATGTCAGGTGTCCTATTTATGTAATACTTTTGTCCAGGTTGTAACATGTTAATACCTAACTAAGTTTGGCTAGTTCTTGCTGATTTCCTAAAGCAGTTTAGCTTCTCAAAAAATTCTAAGAAATCAATTAAAAAACTGCATGGAACTTTTAAGTAAATTTGGAGTATTATTGGAACACAATCCAGATTATAAACATATGCATTTAACTAGGTTTTATTATTAATAATAATAACCGATGCCTCAACCAGAGTAATGTATAAAAAGTCTCTATCAATGAATAGATCAATTCTGGTTCGGTAGATCACAAACTAAATGTAACATAAACCCAAAACTGTTGGCCAAAAAAACCCAAAGAAAGAGCAGCTGATAAGAAAAGGGTATATTTTTGTATTAAAAATAAAAATGTTTGTTTTTTATTACATATCAAGTGTTAGTGTAAATTGTCATAGTTTACTTGTATCATAATACTTTGTTTAACTTGTTAGTTATCCTTTCATAATGCGAATTAAAAATATTGCATGTCGATAGCTTAGAACGTGTTGCTATGTTAAACAAGGATTTTTTTTTTGATAACTTGGTGTTGTTTTAGCTGGAGCTTGGATTAGTTCTCATCAGCTTTCCTTTTTTTTTTTTTTACCAATTGCAAGCCATGTTAGCTGGGCAGAGATAAAATACTTGTGTGCTCTCCATTATTTTAATGGTGCTGCTTATTTTTCCTGGAAGTGAAATGTAATAACATTTTAGAGAGCATTGACTGAGACTGCTGTGTGTGATTGTTGGAAGAACCTGCCATTGATCGGAAGTAACCTCTAAAGGTGCAATGTGGAAATGAATGGTCCAGGAGTTCACTAGTGTCCTGAGGCGTTGCTGTAGTATTTCAGCCTTTGTTGGTTTTTAGCGTTCTTTTCATTTATATCTTTGCTAAATTCACTTTCAACCCCCAGTCTGCCTTGCGTCAGAGCAACAAGGAGTTGACAGCATGTGTCATGCCTGCCATAGAAATCCTGCTTTCAACCATGTTCCTCAAGCGTTTATTAATGCTTGCATATTTTGGGTGCCTTCCTGTTGTGCTGAATTTAGGCTTTGTTTGGAGTAGCTTGGAACTCGGTTGGATGCAAGCCTGATATGGAAGTGCTGACTGGACTCCACAACAGCTCTGTCTAACCATAGACTGTCAACATGGTGGAATCTAAACTATTGTATCTGACTGGCAAAGGCCTCAATGCCTCAGCAGGATAGAAGACAAAGACACAGCAAAGTAGAGAGTATTTGATGTGACATCTATTCTTTTTGGTTTTCCTCCTCTTCCTCATCCCCTTTTTCTCTAATTGTGTAACTGGAGCTGCAAAGAGCCCAACTGTTTGATCTTCCCACTCCATGTACAACAGATGGGCGACTCCTTCATCGCTTGATAACAATTTCATAAGTGACTTGCTGTAAATTGCCACGCCAGTGCCAGTGGTAATTGGGTTGCCACTCTGATCCTCTCACTCGCACACTTTGCTAAGGGGGAAAAAAAATAGAAGAGAAAAATGGAAAGCGTTCTTTTTTTTCTTGTTCACTGTCATCACAATGAGTAATAAGTGTTAGGACAGATGGAGGAAAAGTCAGTTTGATCACTGATTTTTTCAGCGCGCTTCCTTCTTCCAAAGTAGCAGTGAGATGTTTCTTTTGATGACATTTGTTTAATTTAGCTTGGGCACATTAGTACTGTCCATGTGTTCCACACATATTTCATTGTGCACAGAAGAAAATCAATTATTAATAACTTTAATTAAAATATATTTGGGCTTGTGTCACCTAAGCTTGTGTCATAGGTTACCATTTGTAGCTGATACTAAAGCAATAGTTCAACAGTAAGTGCCAGCTGTGGTCGTGTCTAAATGTAAGGCATTCTGTAATTAGATTTACAATACTTGATCAACAGTGTCAAAGAAACACCGCTGCACAGCTGTGCCATTTGCTTGAAAAACATAACATGGCCTGTGCTTCACTGATATAATCAGTGCAGTGTCTATGAATACTTCATGATGTTACTTTACTTTCTGAAGACAAAATCAATATGAACCGTCCTCCTTTATTGAGCCTTGCATAGTGATGAGGAGAGCACACAGTGCCACTTTACTGCAGCTGAGAGCATATTAACCTAGTACATATTATATTTCGTTTTGAACAACACGCTACTGAAAGATTAAAGCGAGGGAGATAGAGAACATTCTTGCTTCACTGGGCAGCTGCAAGTAATGTGGTCTGCCAGCTTCAGCTTATTAAGACTAAAACTTCCTCCGCTGACCTCTATGGGTTTATGACTTGCATGATCTTACTGCGCTCGTCACTGAATGTATAAGTTCAGAAGTTCAGTAGGCAATTTAGCTTTGCCTACAACTACAAATTACCTTTTTTTATCTTGTTCAGGGGCGCTGGAGCCTATCCCAGCTAACTTAGCGCATGAGGTTGGGTACACCCTGGACAATCGCCAGTTAATCGCAATTCACCGATTCCCAATCGCATGTTTTTGGAGGCGGGAGGAAACCAGTGTACCCGTGGAACACCCACGCAAACACGGGGAGAACATGCAAACTCCATGCAAAAAAACCTGGATGGGAATCGAATCTTTCTGTGAAGCAGGAATGCTAACCACTCTGCCACCGTGCCACCCCAGTAGTATTTATTTTTAATATATTTAAAATATATTTCGTCTAAAGACAGCCATAAACTTAAATAGTCAGTCTTCCATTTATATAAAATGTCATAAGTCCTAAACATAATTAGCAATAACAAGATCTCACTTTGATTGAGAATCTATGGGATGCACGAGATAACCAATTTGTATTTATAGAGACCCATCCGCTAACTTGCAGGACTTTAACGCTCTGCCGCTAATGTGTCAGATACCACATCCAGAAGTATTGTATGGTTCATGCTTTGACATGTGTCAGAGCTATTATTACAGTACTAAGGGGACCTAAACAATATTAGGCAGGTTGTTGTAATGTTATGGTTGATTGGTACATAAACCCAAGACTAAAATGAAGAAATGTTTGATTAGCATGGCACTATAATTGCTGATTAATTTTAGTCTTAAGAAAAAGTTTCAGCGTGTCATCGTGAGCGTGTGCATGTTCTTCCACTTAGGATAATATGATACTAGCAAACACATCACTCTCCACAGCACTTTTTGCCAATACAAAGCCTGTGGTCATTCTCCTGCTGTACTCAAAGTCAAAAGTGGCTGTGTTATGGTAATTTGATATGGGCACAGAAGGTGGTTTTAGATGTTTTTCCCACTTTTTAACTCTTTGTACTGTATATTCACAAACTGTTTGGCATAAGCAGCCACTCAAAGCTCCAAAAGCCCACTGACAGGCCACAAAAGAAACTTGAAAAGGAAAAAGGCCTGTGTGATCTTTCTCAAATAATACAGTCAGCTGCAACCTATTCTTATTTTTATGTTTAAGTAGCCAATATCCCTGTAATGTTACACAGCTCAGTGGTAGTTGCTGTATTTTCATATCACATTTATAGGAATCGGTTTGGAGAGACATGGCTGGTAATTTTCTTTGTCAAATGTCAAGTATTTTACAATATTGCTGAATATCAGTATGTTTGCAGGTTTTGTTCTATATAC
>JAOUQX010000014.1:7721179-7731645 GCA_028566295.1 Liobagrus marginatus
CGTACAGTTAGTCGTCAAAGCATTTCACTGTATGTTGTACCACGTATAATGTACATGTGACCAATAAACTTTGAACTATGAACTATGAACTATCTTTACCACCACCATCATACAAACACAGACACCTAAGCTTTTCCTCTTCTGTTTTAGTCCTTTTTTTTTTATTATTTAGCACATAGTAATTGGACTTTCTGTCAGTTTTGGGCCACAATTCTGCTAGTTGAATTGGATTTTAATAATATATTCAATACCACCTGCCTTTTGGTTTGTGACAAAATAATTTCTGTAGTGTGGGAATTTGTCATTTGCTTTGGTCAGTTTGTGCAGTCCCTGAGTAAATGGATAATGGATAATTCCTATTTTTACTAATACTTCAAAATGAATTGCAGATCTCCAGAATTTGCAATATTGTATTGAAAAGCTAGAATAGCACATACTGTATATCTATAGGTCATTGATCTTATTTAGTTTGCTTGTGAGGCATATCGTAAATGCAGATGCATGGACTAAGTGAGATGAAAATAGGTAGCAGTTAAAACAATACACCATGATTAATGAGTAGAGAGAAATGGAAGAGGGTAGATGTATTGTTTGAAGGTGGGTAATCAGGTCAGGTAGATAAATATGATAATCCTGGGGGTGAATCAGGAAGAGTAAGGCTAACCTTTGTATTGTCAGTCAGAGGGCAGTGGATAATATAGCAGATGAGAATTGGGCTCTTGATTAATGTCTTGATCTATATATAGATCTTATATGAGCTATGAAACTTTTCACAAGGCATGATGTGTGTATATGCATGAGCATCTGTACATTTATGGACGCATTTAATTTTTCCTTTAGTGACTCTAGATAAGGCCCGTTTAAACAGTATGGCACATGATTTACAAATTACATCTAGCGATATAGTAATATTCAAACCTTCATTCAAAAGTTAAGTATACTTTTCTTTTAACATTTACGAGAAGTAACATCAGCTTAAATATTATCTAAAATTATCACTCTAGTGCTCATAACATGCAATTTTAGAGTGCTAAAAGAAATAATAGAACACATAATATAAAGATATAAAACACACAATACCAAATAAATTATCAAATAAATAACTGGTTTAATCTTAGGCTTAATTAACTGAATAATCCACCAGTATCTTTGTGGCTTTCCCTGATATTCTCTGCTTTATTCAGGCCAGTAAGTGAACGGGAGAGACAATTCTAAATTGTCCTTATGTGTGTACTATGTGTATTTAGTATATATTCCTACCTGAGGAGGTTAAAGCTGTCATTAAAGTTTATTAAAGGAGTAAATGAATGAATGAATGAATGAATACAAGTTAAAACAAGATACAGTATTTTAGTTGTTCGAATGAAAACATTTTTATGATCTAACACAAGCAGTTATATTGTATGGATTACAGTGTTGTACAGTACGTCACAGAACAATGCCAAGGACAAGGAATTTCTATTAAATTTAGCCATTTAGCAGATGCTATTACACAGAGAAGTGTACAAACTTTGAGTGAGATAATCTGTAGGGATTCATAACATGACGGACAATAGACAAATTGTGCTGTTTCTAATTGATAAAAATCAAGCCTCGCATTAGTTCAGGCAGGTCGCGTTAGTCGAGAGCGCAATCAGCGGCAGCCAGATGTTTCGGACAACTTCTAGCTGAGCGCACGCTTCCCCGGCCATCCGACTCGCGCGGTCGGGCGTACGCTTCCCCGGTCGCTCCTACCAATAAATAATAAAAAATGCAAGCGCGCAGATCCATCTAACCGAGCGCACGCTTCCTCGGCCATCCGACTCGCGCTGTTGGGCGTACGCTTCCCCGGCCGCTCCTACAAAAAAAAACCAAAAAAAAAACATCTTTCTTCCCCGCTGATCGGTCAACAATCTTCGGACCAGCCGGGGCATAACCTACAGGACCGCGCAATGGACAGCACCAACCCGCGCACGGACCTCCGAGCGCATGGCAGGTTTGGGGGTCCAGGCATATGGTCGTTTTGGGGAGATTGACTCGCAGCTCTCCCCGCTCAGTCCAAACAAGGCACCCGGACGGGCGTGGGAGTCCGCCCAGAGCGGATCCATACCGCCAAACCTAACCGTATGCATTATCATGTTAATAAATAACATCGACGCAAGCAACCTGACTGAAACCTAATTATGTAAAGATAATACCCAGTTACCCAGATACCCAGTGCAATAAGTCTGAAGGGGTCTTTAGCATCTTTGAGGACAAAATAGAGAAAAACAATGGGGTATTTTGTTCTGCAGCTAAGGAGCCAAGCTGCCATGACTGTGTCTTTTACTGCAAGAATGGATAGAACAACTTGTTTAGTTAATTAAAAAATCAAACATTAAAGACCAGAGTTAGTGTACAGCTGTTTCTTCTGATTACTTAGTCAAACCACTATGAGGTGCCACATTCATCACTAGAGGTCTCAAAGAATGGAGGCATAAATAGCTTAAAACACCTAAATAGGTGTTGAAAACACAGTAATTAATTATATATGGGATATTTTGTATAGTACAGTCAGTGGGACATGACTGACGGAAAGAGTGTGTAACCCCAATAACACACAGTTTGAAAGCTGTAATAATAAAAGAGGGTTAAGAATGTCCTTGGCCCGCAGTTTGAAAACACAATATTAGGATGCAGTGGGCTGTGAGAAGTGTCCTGTCATCAGTGTACACAGACAGGGTGTAAAAATTTTAGACAAACGTGAGTCTCCAAGTGATATTGAAAGTTGTCAGAGTGACAAGGTTAAGGTCTGGCCAAAATAAGATACATGATGTGAACATTCCCTGGGGCTACTGTAAAGGCCTTGACACCCCAATAAAAACAGCACAACCCATGTGTTGATGACAACACAACTATAACATTGACAGTTTGCATTTAATATGACAGCACTTTAAAAGCTGTGTATGTGTCTAAGAGAGAGAGAGAGAGAGAGAGAGAGAGAGAGAGAGAGAGAGAGAGAGAGAGAGAGAGAGAGAGAGAGAGAGAGAGAGCGAGAGAGAGTGAGACAGGCAAATATTACCTACAGTTCCCTCTTTGTACAGTGTATATAACAATAACCTGCTGAAGTTATGTCAAGATGAATTCAAAATAGATGGCTTTCCAAATTGAAGTAAAAGAAGGCAGACCAAAACCCTTGAAAAGCTAGCAAAGGCACTTAAGAAAGGAGAAAACAGGGATAAGAAGAAAATTGCCAAGAAGAATATCATAAAGAGGCACCATGCTGTTGAATGAAATTGAGAGGACAGAGGCTGAACATGGCACCCTGCTGTCACAACCTCAGCTAAGTAAAGCTACACAAAGAACTGTGTGACCAAAGGTGGGCTGTATAGGCAGAGTTCCACTAAATACAACAACCCAGCATGCAGCAACATCAAGATACAATCTGTCTTCAAATGTAATTGAACATTTCTTAGGCCCATCTTATCCAATTAATCATGCTGTAGAACTCTTAACAGCAGTATTGAAGGTAGTGTTAAAGTGATGGGAAGGAAGGTTAAAGAATTCAGTGGCAGGTGGGTGAATATGCTGAAAGATAGAGGAAAAAGAAAGGGACAGATAGTTCTCTCATCTAATCAAACCAATGTCTCCGCTGACATTTGAGACTCTGCGTTACCTACCAAAAGGCCTTGACTCTGCCATAGTGACATTTAGACCAGAAGGGAAACTTTGAATGTTAGATTATCCACTCTACATTGCATGCCATCAATCAAGTTGGGGTCTGGATCTTAAATGTAAACTTTTTGCAGGTTTTGTCGGATGCATTTAATAACATGAAAAACAGACCTGTTCAAGATCAGACAAGGTTAATTTGATCCTCTTTCCAGGTATTAAATCTATTTTTAAAGAATATTCAAAACCTTAAAGTGTTGTTTCAAAATGGACAGAAAAATGTACTATATATAGAACTTACAGTTACAGTAATATATTATTATATTATCTTCAGGATGTTCAAAAACACATATGTAATGGTCATGTGTCCAAACCTTTTTTTTTTTTAACCATATAACACATCTTTCTTCTGCACTATCCATTTCAAACTAAGAATAAATATTTGTCATATGACATTATTAATATTTGAAGTCATGAGTTATGTGTAAATGTGTCAAGGTCAAACCACAGACCTCATGCAACCTTGGAATCTTGAAACTAAAAATAATATTTATTATATCTAAAAGTTTTCAGACATGCTACACAACAACATCAAAAATCTCTCAGCTACCAACCACCATTTTGACCTTTTCAGTATTCATTCCCTGACCGCAACAGGGGTCCTTTAGCCAGGTAGAGGAAGGCGAATTTGAGTTGTAAAACCTCAAAGTAGGTGCTTTGGTCAGGAAGCCTCCAGGGTGCACTAGACTTATCTGACAATTGAAATGAGATGTGATCACCCAGCATGAGGAAGGGGCAAGCACCAACACACTCTGTCTTCAAACAATCTTTAATGTCACCTAATCTCATTGTGGAAGGAAATTGTGTTGTGGGTGGAATGATGTGAGTGGGAAGGAAGGTGACGGTAGCATGGAGCTCTGAGGGAGAGTAAGACTGATACCTTATTTTCCAAATAGCAATGTCAAAATAGATATTGTTTAAGTATTAATACAACACCCCATCCTGAGCCCCCACAAATCAAGAATTGTACTTGTTACTGTATATACTTGATATAGATAAGGTGTGCATTAATATACCGTAAATAATCAAATACAGATATTAAATAAGATAGAAAAGACAGAAAGATATGAGGGGGCTGTTCAGAATTGCATTGTAGGACATAAAGCAAAAAAATACTTTTATTTGATTTATTGTTTGAAATGTTTGTTGATTTATTGTTTGTTGAGAAAATACTGTAAATTAAGAATACTTTTCATTAATTAACCGAATGGAAAGCAAAAGAACAGAAGAAAAAATCCAAATCAAATCAACATTTGCCGTGACTATCCTTTGCCTGCAAAACATCGCTTCTTCTTTTAGGTGACTTGAACAGTTTTGTAAGGTAGGTTGTTCCAATCATTTTGGAGAACTAACCAAAGATTCTCTGTGGATGTAGGCTGCCTCAAATCCTTCTGTCACTTCATGTAATCCCAGACAGATTCGATGTTGTTGAGATCAGTGCTCTGTGGGGCCAAACCATCACAAGAATCCTTGTTTTTCTCTGTGCTAAAGATAATCCTTCTGACCTTAAGCACCTGCAAGTTGAGTCTTATCGTTAATTTCATGACGAAGGTATGACTTTTTGTCTACAATTCTTCCATAAAGACCTCTTCTGGCCAGACTTCAGTGGACAGTAGATAGGTACAACTGGGTCCCACTGGATTCCGCCAGTTCTTGTTGTTTTGTTGATGTCCTCATTCTTGATGACCTGTGACATAAAACTATCTTCCACGGCTTTACCTTTGTAGCAGACTTTGGCTTTTTCCTACTTAGTTTTAAGCCTCCTACACAGCTGTTTCTGTTTCAGTTAATGATTGTGTTTTAACCTACATATGGTATCGATGATCATTTGCATTATATAATTGGTTGAAAATACCCCTCAATCTGATCCTACAAAATTATTGACTTTCTGAAAATGTACAAAGTGTGCGCACATCCCCTAGAATTCATCTTCACACACTCCTAATGCCAATACTGTAACAGTGGAACAGCACGTCCACACATCAGAACTGTGAGACAGATAAGTGGCAAACCAACATTACAACTACTCCCACTTTCTCAAGTCCTTAAACCTCACAGTCCCTAATTCTATACTTTTACTTTTTACTTGGGCGTGATCTCTCCGAATGGCTTCAAAAACATTAGTAAGTTGGGCCATTACGAACTGCCAGAACAACTTAAAAACATGGTGGCATGACGTCTGGAACTGACAATAAATTCAATACAAAAATGAATCCAAACATTAAATGTTTCCTCTTCAAAACGCTTATTCATTCTAACGTGTTATGGCAAGATATATTCCAGGTTAGAAATTTTGAAAAGCTGTATGAAACAACACAAACAAATGATTTGTGATTCTAAATAAAGGCAAATAATGTAATATAATGTTAAACTCTAATATAAATCACTGCTACTGCAATTTAAATGTAATATAGGCACCCCGGCTTCGAAGTGGCTCCAAGCAGGTACTTACTCGACCCATGAGAGAAATCTGCACATACATTAAGTGCGCATTTGTTTCAGAAATTGTGGGAAATATCCTCTATATATTTATAAAGCACTAAACCGTTTGCAATCCAAACGGTTTAGTGCTTGTTTGAATTCTAGGTCTTGAGGGACCATTGCATGTGCTCCAAGCTCATTCTGAATTTCAAATATATTTCAACACTTCTCAAAATTCAGCCTAACTTTCTCTCCCAAGGACAAAGCATCTTTCTTTCGTCTATCTCTATATGCTAAAAATGAATAACAGATGAAGTCTGCCAGAGCATTGGAGGCAAAGCCATTCCCAGCCTAAACAATTGTTACGGTCTAAATATTTCGTCAAAATATTTGCAAAAAACATTAACAACAGCAGAATTGAAAACGAAATTAGTTCCTTTATTTCATTTCCCTGCAGATGAGGTTATCTCTTTTTCTCCATCTTTTAAATTTCTATTTCCAAGCACACACATTTACACTGTTTCAGGCACACACTATTCAAAGCTTTACCAAACAAATCATTACTTTCAATTTGAATAATGCAACTGATGGCTCCCATTCAGGGCTTTCTATCTCATTTCTAAGGTATAACATTGTGGATATATTTAAACACACAAAATCAGGTAAATAAAAAAAAATGCATGGTGCTTATCTTCATCAAATTAAAGCTATGTCTGCTCCAGTATGGCTTCTTTGTGATTCATTCATTCCTTGCCTACCACTTATCCCGTTTAGGGTTGCGGGGGCGCTGGAGCCTATCCCAGCTAACTTAGTCAGAGTAGGGTTAGGGTTAGGGTTCGGGTTAGAGTTAGCCTGACCTGCACAATATTTGCCACTTATCAGTAACCCATAATAAGTTACAGTGAAATTAATTAAAACAAGTTTTGTTCTTCTAGTATATATATATATATTCAGAGCATCATACTGAGGGAACTACAGAGAGGGCAAATTAAAGGCATCTTTAACAACATGAATGACATAGGTGAATGCTTAAGGACTGACCTACACCACAGCCATGCACAGTTCTTACATGACCTCTGAAGAGTGACAGTGAGTGCTTGGAGTGACCACTAATACTCTCCCCCTAGGTAGTTAATCACCCAATCAATCTTTCCTTTTGACAAAGCCGTCTCTGCTGGAACATATCTCTTCTTCATCTCTACCAGGCCTGAGAGAGCGGGACAGAGGAAGAGAAAGTGAGTGGGGTGGTCGAGTTTTTTTTTTTAATCTACTGATTCAATTCTTGCAGATGCTAGTTGCTCTCCTTCTCTATCACAAAGGGCAAATGGAGCATGTAGCCCAAACTGTCAAGCTAAATCACATTTCTCTTCCTAAGTTTGTTCTCTCTCTCGCTCTCTCTCTCTCTTTTGCTCTTTCTCGCACTCTCATCTAATAAGATCACACCCACTTGCTTCACCTACCATGTAACTCTGTTATGTATGCGCAGTCACTGGTGCTGCCACATAATGTGCAAACATTCATCCAGCATCATATTTGCACACTTATGACATCGACCCTTGCATGGTTCCTGCAAATACCTGAACTACAAACAAAATGATTTCTTAGATAGAATTTTGGATAAGAAATAGGTGACTGTGCAACATGGAATCCTGGAGAACTCGTTATTTGAATAAAGTAAACATGTCAGATTGAAGCATTATTACAGTTAAATACACTTGAAAATATTGCAAAATACACAAACAAAAATAGATTACAATGTACGTTAAAATATATATGTTTGAAAGAAATGTAAAGAAATCATCAATTAAACAAAAATAAATCATATGAAACCATGATAGCAGGCTTAACAATCAATATCTCTTGATAACAATTTTGTAGGACATTACATAAACTCTCCACTCAGCTTTATTAAGACTGCAGATGATGTAGTGAAACTCTGGCTGCAGTGATACACAGTTTGAGAGCGCACAATTCTGATTTCAAAGTTTCAAATTCAATTCAGAGTTGAATTGTTCAGATTACTGTGCAAAAGATTGACAATTGGAGACTTTATCTTATTTGAAACAAAAGAGTAATACTTACAGATCGCAAAAAGGTAAAAAGTTAATTCTTATCCACCTTACGGTTGCTGCCGTAAATACGATTATGGTTAGAACTTACGCCAGAAGTAGTGGCAGCATTTGCTAACTTGCGCCGACGCCAATTTATTTTGTTTATTTGTGATTTGTTTTTCAAATTTTGTATGAAAATTTAGAGATAACATTTTAAACAGCATTTAAATTTGCATAGCATTGCACTTGAGAGTGACGCTACGGTTATCATTGCCTTCTTAAAGAAGGCAAATAATAGCTCAAAAACCTTATATTAAAGAAGCCCCCCAGAACGCGTTGCAGATGATATTTTCACCCGTAGAAAAAAAACAACAAAAGACTGCACATACCCTTAAATTTTCTTCAAATTATTAAAAGGCACGTTAGCTTTTCGGGATGGATGACGGTTCATTTACGACAGGTACCGTTATCGATAACTTTACCCAAATTTTACTCAAACTTTACGCAGATTTCAGCGTTTGACTGAAAAACATGATTAGTAGAATGTAAGTTCATACTGTATTGTAAGGCAACTACCCTATTAGTTTTATCGATCAGTTATAAATCACTATTTGTTTAAATTACCAACATTGTTTTATATTCTGCTTTTTATTTACATTAATATGAAAATTGAATATAGTATGCCAGCCTAACACCACACACAATGCATTACTCAATTTTATCTTATGATACATAAATATATTACACATGAATGACAACTATCAGTCATTTATGTGTAATGAATACAGCTTATCTCAGGCAATTGAATAAAAAAAATAGGCAAAAGTGCTACTGTACCTTATGCGCAACCACTTAAATTGTCTTTCCATTACCTCTATTAAGAAAGGGACGAGTATGCTGATGTTGTCCTTTATAAATTGTATTAGCGTGCGAGTCCACATTTTGCTACAAATATATGAATGAGTAGACACTGCACAGAATGCTTGTTTATGTCGTAATGCTTCCATTGTCCGCACAAAGCATCATGGGGGCTAGGAAATAGGTCTATAATTTTTATATCATATTACATATTTTTTTCAGGGGGAAGAAAGATCATATCTTACAGTCTGTGTGGCATTTGACTGTGATTGATTTGCAGGACCAACAAACTGTCACTGCAAGGCCTTTGAGCAGGGTCCTTAACCCTAAACTGCTCAGTTGGCCAAATGTACGTCGCTAAGATACAATGGTCTTTCAAATGCTGCAAATGTAAATGAGAGGGAAATTAACTTTTAGCAAGTTCTTCACTGTTGACTATGCTAAATTGTATTTAGGTGTGAGATTGTGTGCTTGCATTTTGCCTTCCATGAGACTGACATCCCATCCATAGTGAATTCTCCTGCCTTGTGCCCAGAAATGCACGAGATACATTGAAGGCCATGACTGCAATTACGCAAGCAGAATCAATAAACATCCTTCTAAAATAAATGTATTTAGTAGGCAGGCACCGATCAGGATTTTTGCAGCTGACACCGAGTGAAGATTTCTTGTCCTAGTGATCTGCATACCGATCCCAATGCTTCAAGCTTTATATAACTGATATATAAGCTCTACGATTACCGTTAATCCTTTTGTAAAGTAATACTGCAAACTAGTAAAAGTTATAAAGTAATACTGCAAATGTTGCCTTTGTTATATTTTTTTATATTCGTTACATTTATACAGTAATTATGTAATATATACAATGTAATGTAACTATTGTTTTAACAGACTACTAAATAATCACCAAAATTATTCATTATTCAGCGATGGCATCAAATTAAGATGGGTTCTTGAGATTGGCCAAGTTTAGTGAGTACCGATGAAGTCCTAAAATGTGACTTTTGGATGATACCGATCTCTGGCCGATCGATCTTAGCATCCCTAGTATTTAGCAATTTTATTGATGCTTTCAGATTTACCCAAAATAATTCAGGTTTTTTATTCAACATTTCTGAAGACAAAAAATATCAAATACGCTAAAGTCTAATAACAATATATTTGCACTTTCACAGTTAGCTTTGTCCAGCTCTGTGTAATGAGCACATTTTCATTGCACAAAAATTCTGTCCTCACACAAAGTGTCTCATGTGCACATGTATTTTGTGTATTTATGTTTCTTATGTTCTGTGTAGCCCCTTGACTTGATTTGACTTGAAATGATAATGAGGCATTAAACAGTGTATATACAAATACAGTATTTTTTATACTCAGCACCGGTGCTCCCCAAGGCTGCGTTCTGAGTCCACTGCTGTACTCACTGTACACGCATGACTGTTTGGCCAC
>JAOUQX010000014.1:7731745-7742254 GCA_028566295.1 Liobagrus marginatus
CTTTAGGTGACGTCTCTCAGCTCCCGGTTAACCTCTCGTCCATGGAAAGTCGCACAAACCCGAGAGAAATACACCACGGTAAATAAAATGGAAATAATTTAATGTTCCTTGGATCATTAGTTCTTTGGTTCCATTTGATCCACGGACCGGTACCGGTCCGCGGCCCGGGGGTTGGGGACCACTGGTGTAGAAGATAGCCATACATCTGTTTTTCCATTGTTTTCTTTGCAACAGACACTCCCAGTTACAATACAGGCAAATCCCCTATTTTATTCCTTATAAGGAATATAAACATAAGGTTCTAAGCATATTTTGAAATACAAAAAAGCTTGTTTATACTTTAGAAGAAAACGCTTAATGAAATAGCATTTCGGTGATCTTATCAAACAAATGCTTCTCTATTCAACATTACTGCCCGCTACAGAGTTCATCATCCATTCATCCATTCATTCATCCATTCATTCATTCATTTATTCATTGTCTACCTTTTATCATGTTCATGGTTGCTGGAGCCTATCACAGCTAACTTGAAAAAACTGGTCAGTCAGTCATTGTCTACCGCTTTATCCTGTTCAGGGTTGCGCTGACACCTATCCCAGCTAACTTAGGGCATGAAGCAGGGTACACCCTGGACAATCACCAGTTAATCGGAGTGCTAAAGCATTCACTCCTATGGGCAATTTAGAGTAGCCAATTCACCTATGCCCAATCACATGTCTTCTAGAGGAAACTGGAGTACCCATGCAAGCCCAGGGAGAACATGCAAACTCCACACAGAAATAACTTGAGCAGGAATCGAACCCATGACCTTCATGCTGTGAGACAGGCGTGCTAAACACTCTGGCACTGTGCGGCCCTGCAGAGTTATTGTTTTTAAAAGGACTCATATTAATGAGGACATGGCAAGTGTCCAACATTATTAAGCCCATTAGATAAGAGGTGAAAAGCAATGTTGTAGCTTAATTTTTGTGGCTACTGTAAAATATAAAAGCTCTTTAGGTCTCACTAGAATTGAAACGATTTTTACACATGCACACAAACAGAGAAGGGGAATGAACTGGAGGTTATCCGTGATGTTCGTTTTTTAGTCACAAAAGAAAAGAAGCAAGAAAAGAACTCAGAACTTATGGGTTTTTTTTTACATTCGAATCTAAAGTATGAATCGTAATAGCATTTCTTTAGAAAATTGTCCACAGGAGTAAATTTAAGTGTGAATGGTTGTCTGTCTTTAAGTGTTAGCCCTGCAAACTGGTGATTGTCCAGGGTGTCTCATGCCCTAAGTTAGCTTTGATAGGCTCCAGCGCCCTCATGACCCTGAATAGGATAAAAGTTAGACAATGAATGGTACTGTAATTATATAATAAAATATAATAACAGTAGCATACTGTAAACAAGCAGTTTGCCCTAATCATCAGATTTATTACCATCAAAATATTTCATAAGGTTTGCTGTGACTTGGTAAGTGGTGACTTAAGAACTTGCAAGACCTGTCATTTAAAATGACAGCTCGAGGAGAGCAATTTTTAGTTTTTCCTTACAAAGAACATTTAGAAGCTGTTAACCTAAGAAAGTTTCACACTAATACAAATTTCTAGTAACCTTGGAGAAGTTTCCACCTGCTTTTTAAAGACAAAAGATTGTCTTTATTTCAAGCTTACACATTTATATTCTCTTATAATTCCTTACCTATATAAACAGTAGCACTGCACCTATTACTTAAAATTGTTCTGCACAAGTGGTTGGCCTGTCTCTGTGCAGAGAAGCACACCAAATGTAATCTCCACTTCTTCACAGGTATAGTATTAACCTGCTTTATGAGCATTTACAAAGGTGAACCATATTTTCCATGTGAGTTCTCTTGCTGCTCATTGTAAATAATTAAATAAAAATTAATAAAATGCAAATTGACCTGTCATCTCATGTTGTAGATGCTGCCTGAAATGTAAACATTCTAGAAATGTGGTCACAGTGCTGTTTTATCAACGTGATGGGAGGTGATTTTCTGTAAGCAGACGGGCAATGTGCACATCATCAGTCAAGGGTGGGTAGCTGAGAAACTGGAAAATACATGCAGTCCCCACAGTCACAAGCTGAGTCACTGCATCAATAACTTTAATGCTCTGAGCACAGAAGCAACACTCACAGCCTTGTTTCTTTAATTGACATAATCTAATTTCAGATGTGCAGGCTGATGAGCTTCAGTGTTTAATTCTCTGGCGTGTACTGCAAACCTGCATCTTCTTTCTGAAAAACATTTACCATTTGATTACAAACAGGGATAAAGTCAGTTTATAAAACTGTGGAATTAATTGGTGATATGTTTGCAAAAACAAATGTTTACCCCAACTTTCCCATAAGTGGAAAATGTCAAGGTTACTTACGTAACCCGGTTCCCTGAAAAGAAAACTCAATGCTGCGTCGAAAGACACTATGGGGGAGCACCTTCATGCATGTGATGTCTGTAAAGGGAAACATACCAACTAGACTGCCATTTTATAGGCGGGGCTCACCCCATGACCCAAAATGGCGGCCAACCTGGAAGCTATAAAAGCAACCCGGGAACACAACACAAAGCAGCTGAAGCATCAGCAAGCATTGCGCTGGGCATGCTGGGTGTATGGTGCCGTGATGCAGCAACTCGTTCCCTTTTCAGGGAACCAGGCTACGTAAGTAACCTTGACGCTCCCTTTCGAGGGAACTCAATGCTGCGTCAAAAGACACTATGGGGAACGAATACCAACTAGGCAATACTCGCAGAAGCCTGGCCTGTTGTGAAGCCTAAAAAGGGCACATTCAATGACCGAGGACATAAGCGCCCGAGTAGCCAGGCTGCCCAGCTGGAAGAACCTGACGAAGGTATGCGGTGAGGACCATCCCGCCACATCACACACCTCCTGCAGGAATGCCCCTGACAGGAGGGCCGTGGTCGAGGCCATACTCCTTGCGGAGTAGGCTGACACATGGAGAGGTGAAGGCACATTATTACAAGCCAGTGTAATAGCCTCCACAATCCACTTGCTTAAGATGGGCTTGGAAGTGGGTTGACCCAGTTTAGGGGACCCATGGCATTCCAGAAGTTGTTTGGACTTCCTCAGGGTGGAAGTCTGGTGAACATACACCTGTAAGGCCATAATTGGGCAGAACAGGTGTGGTCTATCTTCTGTTGCTGAAGGATGCAGATGAGGATTAAATGCCTGCAGGGCAATGGTACCTGGCTCTCCAGTCGAAACCTTCGGGATGTAACGGTCTGATGTGCAGAAAAGACCTGAGCCCAGCGGGTGCAAAGTCCAGGCAGGACGGAGCCTCTGAAAGGGCCTGCAGGTTGCCCAGCCTCTTGAGGGAGGTCAGAGGCAGCAGGAGAGCCACTTTCAATGTGACCACCTTAATTGGGGACATTTGCAGTGGTTCAAAAGGCACTAGGGAAATCCCTTCCAGAACCACAGAGAGCCCACCAAGGGGCCCTGCTCCAAACCACAGGCCTTAACCTAGGAATCGTATCACCAACTGGTGTCTCCCGAACCAAGGCACCATGCATGATATGCAGCCAATGCTGCCACATGCATCATCTGGCCGATAACCACAGGAAATCCAGTACTGTAGGTATCCCAAAGGGGATGGGGCCTGAGAGTAAACCAGAGGTGACACTGAGTCATGTCCTCGGATGCAAACAGGTCAGCCTCCGCTTGTCCACACTGCTGCCAAATCAACTCCACCACCTCGGGATGGAGCTTCCAGTCCCTGGGTCCCATCCCCTGTCTTGACAGGATGTCTGCTTCCTTATTCTCGAACCTGGGGATGTGCTGAGTTCTGAGAGCGAGCAACTTCCCTTGGGACCAGAGGATGACCTGATGCATCAGCCTGTACAGAGGGTGCAACTTCAGACCCCCCTGGTGATTGATATAGGTGACCATGGACGTGCTGTTTGATTTGGCCAGTACATGGTGACCTCTGAGGTCTAGGAGGAAGTGATGAAGGGCAATAAATACTGCCAGCATCTGCTGGCAATTCATGTAATCAATTGAGACCACATTGAGCTGCTGGTGCTCCCTCTGACAGGATGACTGGCCAGAGCTGTGCCCCACCTCATAGCGGACGCGTCTGTAGTCAGTCTCTTGAGCCAGACCAGAGGACCAGGTATGGGGGCTTGTCTCAAGAGCCAACAGTCTCTTCCATATGTCCAGCGCATGAAGGCATCTGCGTGTGATGCTGATCGTATGGAACAGGCTTCCCCTCGGGGAGAACCCCGTGGATTTGAGCCACCACTGTAATGGCCATATGTACAGAAGGCCAAGTGAGATAATGCTGGACGCCACTGCCATGAGCCCTAACAGTTGCTGGAACTGGTTGACAGTGGTGGATTGGCCTAGTCTGACTTTGGATGCATGTAAAGTCAAAGGGATTTGACTCAGGCGGGAGACAAATGTGCCTGCATCACGAGTGAGTCCCACACAACCTCCAGGAATGTTTTTCCAAACATTTCCCGAAGCTCATAACGGGGCTAATGCCGCATCCACACATTTTGGGAAGTTGCAATGGGATAATGCTAGGCCAAACAGAAGAACCCAATATCGGTACACAGCTCCGTACACAACATCGAGGACAGATGGATACGTGGATATACGTGTCCTTGAGATCTATCATGACAAGCCAGTCCTCGGATCTGATTTGTCGGATGATCATCGGAATCATAAACATCTTGAAGTTGAGTCTCCTCAGAGACCAGTTCAATCATCGGAGATCTAGAATGCGCCGTAGGCCCCCATCCATTTTGAGCACGATAAAGTCCTGGCTGTTAAACCCTGCATGTCTCTCTGCGAGGGGCACCCATTCTACCCACTCATTCACCCAATTCATTCTGCCTTGTAGCCATCCTCATAGACCCCGGTCTGAGGGGACGCAGAGTTTGGAGTGCCATACACTAGGCGGTCAAGACCTGGATGGAGTCCAGGACCTTATCCACCGAGTCCCCGAATAGGGTATCGTGACACACTGGAGGAGCATCCATCAGGCCCGCTTTGTCTCTGTTCCTAATTTCGGATCAAAGGTGGCTCTCAGTTGCCACCAAGAGAGACATAGCCCTGCCAATGCATTGGGCAACCCCTCCAGTGGCACAAAGTGCCAGGTCCGCTGCTGCTTGGAGGTCGCCAAGGACTTTCTGGGGTTCCTCCCTCCCCTCTTCCAGTTCTCTTAGGAGCTCAGCCAGAGAGCCTGAAGGATCAAGGCTGTATGCATGCAAGCCGCAGCTTGACCTGTCGCCGAGTAGGCTTTGCCGGCTAGCCTAGATGTGATTATACATTGTACCTACTGTTTTTGGGCCATCTTTTCTACTGTGGAGTCTCTCGCCTTTAGCAACGCACGCACCTTTGCTGTCATCCACGGCTTCTGGTTGAAACATGTGGTGATGGTCTTGGAGATGCTCATGTAATCAGTGCACTTGCTGATGTAGCTGGTCACTGATGCTGTGTACTCCTCCAAGTTAGTTGTTTCGCTGTTGGTTGCAGCATCCCTGAACATATTCCAGTCAGTGCACTCGAAACAGTCCTGGAGAACAGAGATGGCTCTTGTTGGCCAGGTTCTCACCTGCTTTACAACCGGTTTTGAGCGCCTGACGAGTAGTTTGCATGCTGGCATTAGCATAACAGAGATGTGGTCTGAGTATCCAAGGTGGGGGCAGGGCTCCGCCCAGTACACGCCGAGAATGTTTGTGTAAACAAGCTCCAGCGTGTTTGCCCCTCTTGCACAGTCCCCAATCCACATGCTGATTACATGTTGGGAGCACTGATTTGAGATTAGCATGGTTGAAATCACCGGCGATAATAAACAGTCTGTCGGGGTGTGCATTCTGCAGATCACTCTTAGCCCCATAGTTCTTGCACCATTCCATGTTGATGTAAATACACACGCCACCACCAAGAGTCGTTCAACACAGAGCTGAATTCCTGTTGGCACGAAACGAGGCTAGCCCATCTAGCTGGAGTCCGGAACTCTGCCACTGAGCCATGCTTCCGTAAATACAAAAATGCAACAGTCTCTAAACTCTCGACATGTGGTCCTTTTGAGTCGAATGTAGTCCAATTTATCGTCATCCAGGTTGGGGTCTGCATAATTTTAAGGTCCAAATAATATCTGGTGGTCGTACACATGGACACCATTGTCTCAGGTATCCATGTGATAACATAAACAGCACCATTTTGGTTCCGGAGTGACCGCTGCGTGCTTAGTGCTGTGCCGCCATCTTGGAAATCAAATAAAAGGACACTATAAAAAACTGACTTAAATTTCGGACCTTTAGCCGTGAGGGTTGCCTGATGAAAACAGCTTTGGGTGAAAACGGTTTTGTTTCTTTAAGAAGTGCCCAAAAACAGTTCTACTTGTGGCCTCATTACACCATAACATATGTTGGCATATGTTTTAGCATGATTTAGGCTGTTTCCATTTTTTTCCATCGCAAAAAGCATTTCTATCCACTGTATGCCAAATGCCTAAGAGCTTGCAAGGTATGAGCAGATATTTATGCAGCTACTGTTGCCATAGTTCTTTTGGCAGTCGCCAATATATGCATTTTAATTTTTTTTCCCATCGTAATACAGTGGGTCTAACACTGCATTGTTACTTTTTTTAGAAAAACATCAATTGATTCCACAGAAAAAATACCCTGGGTGTCTATAACAATATTGACAGTAAATGATGGAACACTATCAAGCACTTTGTCACCATACTTACTACAGCTATATGACTTGATGTGTTCACACCATATTTTAATGTTATTTGCAATCGTATGATTATATGTAATATAGTTTTGTAGTTTTATATGTAATAAATTTTGTCGACTTAGTTTATAAAGTCTTTTTACAAAACCTTGATACCTTGAATCATTCATTGTCTATCACTTATCCTTTTCAGGGACGTGGGGGCACTGGAGCCTATTGCAGCTAACTTGCAAGGCATAAGGAGGGGTACACCCTGGGTAATCGCCAGTTAATCGCAGGGCTAACACTTAGAGACTGTGGAATAAATTATGGAGGAATATGGCTAGGAGCGTAGTAAATAATAGACAAAAAATATAACATAACATAAATAATAAAGTAAAAATATTTGCTTAAATTAAGATAATTTAAGTGAAGAAAAATGGTGTGCTATCATTTGACACTCGTGTCTAGACTTCTAATTGGGGAAGTAAGTTTAACCTCAAGAAAAAGAAAAGAACAGTTTAAGCAGACGTTGCATGAATCAACCTGATCTGCAGACAGTACAAGATGTACAGTACAAGATCTACATAGAAAAAGAGGAACAAGATCATGGACATTGGATAAACAAAGTCTGGTAGACATGTCATAAAGTGCATGACTAATGTACCAAAATAGTCTGCAAAGTTTTGCAAAAATGTTTGTGTAAAAATGAGCAGGATTTTATAAAATGGGGAAGTGTGACTTAAGAATGACGACTTTACTAGACACGGTTGGTTTCTGGGTAAAAAGAGGAAGAAAGCTCTAGTATATCAACTGTAGGATTTTTGCAGTAAGAAGAGAGCAGGGGAGGAGAGAGAGAAGGGTAAGGTAAGGTAAGGTAAGGTAAAGTACGGTGGGAGGCCCATGCCTCCGAACGGAGGTGCGGCCCAGGCGACTTTGTTATGGCAGGGGAGCTTCTACTTCCAAGAGATCTAGGGAACGTGAGTTTTGACTTCTGCAATAAAATTGGACTTTGCTCTTTTTCCAACAAGGGCTCCACTGGTTTATTTTAAACCAGCATTTAGTTGATAGTGAGTTATTATATTGCTCATCTTTCTGTTGGGATGGAGCAGCAGGTTAAAGGTGGTTAAGGACAACAGAATGCATTTTCCAGGTATTTTTACTTTAAAAGAGCTCTTTAAACGATTCTGGAGTCTGGACAAATGCAATAAACGCTTGCTTTGCTTTTTCCTCAGCAAGGCTTGTGATTCATCTTTTACAGGCAATTGTGCCTTGGTTGAACTTTAACAATAGATAGTCCTAAGTAAGATAACTGAACTGAGTTATAATTTGGCAAGACCTCTAGACACGATCTGCCTACCCAGAATTAGGGCTCTGGGTTCCGACAAGACAGACAACCATTCACACTCATATTCACTCCTATGGACAATTTAGAGTAGCCAATTCACCTATGCCCAATGGAGGTGGGAGGAAAACGGAGTGCCTGGGGAAAACCCATGCAACCATGGGAAAAACATGCAAACTCCACACAGAAACACCCTGGGTGGGAATCTAACCCACGACCTTCTTGCTGGTAGGCAAGAATGCTAACCACTCTGCCAC
The DNA here is from genome assembly GCA_028566295.1 of Liobagrus marginatus. Lineage (NCBI taxonomy): Eukaryota > Metazoa > Chordata > Actinopteri > Siluriformes > Amblycipitidae > Liobagrus > Liobagrus marginatus. The sequence continues at coordinate 7,740,037 of JAOUQX010000014.1, forward strand.
TGCGCCACCCTAAAGACCGCAAGACCTTTTTTCTGCACTTACAACTTGCACTATTAACTTCAGATGTTTTCCCGTCCAGGTCCACAGGGAATCACATTGCCTTTGCCAAGAAACAACTTTCCTGCCAATGAATTTCTAAGACTCCACATCTACCAGCTCAAATAAATCATCATAAAACCGTATCCCGGGCCTGTCATTTCCCAAAGTGTTGCAGAGACTTGTGGGAGTGTGAAGGGACCTCGGCCATCACATGACTCAGTGAAGCAGAGCTGACAGAAAGAAGCATGAAGGGAAGGCTGCAGGGCCGGGGGAGAGCTGCAACTAACACCTGAAAATGGATTCATATCTAGCTCTGCTGCAAAAGAGCTTTCATTCAGCCAAATTCCCCTGGTAGTGGCACACATTGTGAATGAGCACTAGATGCTGTTTGGTATGCAGAAGATTTTCATTATCCTTTTGCTTGAAAAGAATGCACCTGGGTGTCAAGATCATAAGAATTTGCGTTTCTGAATATGTTACTGAGTTGAGTAGCTCTGTGAGATGACTGGATTCTCATCCTGTTGAGAATTAATGCTGTTGAATTTTCTTTTTTTGCATAATTCTAAAATAAATCTGAAATTCAGTAAGCTGCATTTGACCATCTTGATGCAGCCTGTAAGCCACTGATCTTCAGAACATTTAATTTTTATATCATCTACAAGCTTCTGAGCTGTTATTACAGTTGTACATCTTTTTGGTGAGAAATTCAGAGGCTTTCTCAATTCTTTGCACAAATTTTACTTTCCTCTCTTAAGCTGTGAAAAATGCACAAATATTTTATAGCCTTCCCACCATTTTCATGTTATTGATTTTCCGATGCAGCATCAATTATTCACATTGATGACACAAAGTCATCTTAAGAGGTCATCTTGAATTCAAAGCACTCTTTTTACAAAATAATATATAGCTTATATTCTATCTCTCTTTATTTATCTTTCGCCGTCTCTCTTGTTCTCTTTGTCCTCTTTTTGTGGAATGAGAAGCTGTGTCACATTGCCATACCTCCTGGATGCCTGAAAAGCTGCTTGCTTCAGGTAAAATAAAAATAGCCAAGTTAGCTTTTCACCCAAAGCAAAAGGGTTTCAGGCATGCAGGAAGTATGGCAATGAGACACAGCATCTCATACCCCTCTCAGGGAAAAGGATCTCGGTCATGACCTGAGACCTTCTCTTTCAAGGAACTCAATGTTGCATCATGAAATGACACTTTGGGGAATTGCCTGGTCTGACTTGAAGCTGGTAGGCACACTTAAGACCTAAGCACAAAAAATGCCGGAGTAACCCGAAAGGTTCAGACTATAAAACCTTATTAATGTATGCTGCAAGGACCAGCCTGCCAAGACCTTGGATGATGCCACACTTCTAGTGTAATGTTCATGTAGAACAATAGACCAGGCCACATTAGTGGGAACCTTAGGCACATAACCCGGCCTGGTGAAGAAACGCCTTCACCCTGCCTGGACTGAAGTCAAGGCCAGATGGAGACATGGACAGGGCTTGCATATTTACCCTCTTGACGTAACAAACTTTATGGGCACCACCTCTAACATCTCAAATGCTGCCAGGGACAAGACTTTGTCTAGGAGAGCTTCATGGTCCAAGAACCATATTTGGGCTGCCTATAAGTGTCCTACCAAGAGGAGGCGAATCCTTGGAATGTTCTGGAGCAGGAGACTAGGTAACTTAAAAAAAACATTCTGGTAGGTTCTAACTGATGTACTATCTCTACAGGCCCCTATTGGAGGGGCAAAACAATAATCGGCGGGGGACACCCTTCAGTCCTAGACCTACTGTACATCAGGATCTTTCCCCATTACCTCATGGAGGATGGACCTGAGGGATGTGCTAGTCTTAGGGGAAAAGCGTTCATGGTACACAGACACTTTGCAATTTAGTTCAGTCTGCTATTTATCTTTATAGCTAGGCTCCAGTAGGTAACCTGTGAGAGAGGACGTGGATATCAGTATTCAGGCGAGGGCTTATTCTGGTGACTGTGAGGTTGGTTAGTAGATGGGCCCTTACATTACCCCCTCCTCTAGGTGTTGTTCCTATTAGGGTGATGGTGGCTCAGAGGGTGATGGTGGCTCAGAGGGTGATGGTGGTTCAGTGGGTAAGGCTCTGAGTCAGTGATCAAAGGATCGGGGGTTCGAGCCCCGCTCCAGACATGCTGCCATCATTGG
>JAOUQX010000014.1:7771947-7785532 GCA_028566295.1 Liobagrus marginatus
TGTGTGTGTGTGTGTGTGTGTGTGTGTGTGTGTGTGTGTGTGTGTGTGTGTGTGTGTGTGTGTGTGTGTGTGGGGTGTGATAATTAAGATTGTAATATTAACACAAGGTTTGGTGATAACAGTGTGCGAGGAATCAATGCATAGTTCACTTGTTTAAGATCAATGATGATTAATTCATTGTTGATTTTCATTATATAGGATTCATTAGCTTAATTGTATTCTCTCTCTTGTTTTATGTTATACAGTATTTTGATAACAGTTAGCAAACTATTGTTATGTTAATGTACTGTATATTCAGGAAAATCTATTCTAATAATTATGATATAATATAACTGTACATTTTTATATTACTATGTTTATTTGAAAAAGAATATGCACACCTTTTATAACAATAGTTTGTAATTTAATTCAATTATATTCACAGTTCTATACGTACATTCGTATAAACATTCTATAGTGTTGGTGGTGATTAGTCCAGGTGTGTCAGTAATCAGTAATCTGGTCACGGTAAACATGATAATGTGGATCATTGCTAAAAACTGCAGTCCAAGCTGACCATGTTTTTAGATTCTGGGAACTGGATTTCAGGACAGAACATACACACATGCTGGCATGACAACTATAATTATACAGTAGGAACCAACTACCGCTTATATGAATACAAGTTCAAGTTAACTAAGAAGGCCTTCATTATATTAATCAACTCAAAATCATGCAACTGTAATTCCATACTCTCTAATTAGTGGTATATTAATTATAAGTGGTATCATACTCTCTAATCAGAAAGTTAAACAAATGCAAGTCGCCATAAATCAGCATAGCCTTCATTTCCTACAAGTAATACTGTATTCATTGGAAACTACTGTAGTTGTATATTTAAACCGCTGTGTTTCAGGCAGTTATGCTTCTATTGTGTTAACACACTACTATTGCCGTGCGTGTGTTGCTGTTCCTATTGCATTGCTATGCTAGTTTTTCTGGGCTCAGCAGTGGCATCTGGGTCGTGCTGGGAATCAAACCCCAGTCTTTAGATCAGAAGTCCAACACCTTAACCACTGAGCTACCATTTGTGACATGACTTACAGTGCATTGTATCTTATATCTTAGGACTGAAATTCATAATATACAACTTATATCCCAAAGAAATTCAAGGTATAGATTACAATATATAAATTATAGTCCGATAAAAGTGCTTCAATAGCCCAGCATATTATAAGTTAAAATTATGAATTTATCAAGGTTGCCCCAACTTTTTCAGCAATTTGTATAAAGACGTTTACTTTAAAGGCAACTCTAACATACTGTTTATACAGACATCTAGAAAGCATCATTTTAACTTTGAGAAGCGTTTAATTATCAGGTCTGTTGTGCTAAAGTTGAAGTTATAGGTGTTGTTCTGCATTGTATCATATTTTGCTCATTTTATCTTTGCTTACACATATTCCTGATTCTGGTCAAATTGTCTTGTCTCTGTCCATGTTCATTAATGTGACTAATAAAAGATGTCCGTGCATCTTCAGACCATTTGCTCAGTGTGTAGTGAGTAAGTATTACAAAAAAGAGTAGCTGATGCCACTGCACTGATACAGTATATTACCAAATTGATCCATGTATTATGATGACTGCTTTTGATGACAAGCAGCATCCTATTTATGCACGAGTGGACAGGGGCCATGTACTGTATGGCCTACACAATCAAAGCAATGTTGAGTGGTTGTGATCTTGTAAAATAGGAGATGATATCTAAATGATAGGGAGAACAAAGGTAGTGAAATAAAGATCATTTAAAAACTGAAGAACAAGTTATCTGTAGACTGATAACTGTTTTTTTTTTCCTTTCGATGTCTCCTGGCTTTTTCAAGTTCAACAGAGCCTGTACAAAGCAAGAAAGCACTTCAAATAAAAACCAATTCAAGCATTTCAAATATCGTTTAGAAAGATAATTCCAACCTCACATTTCTCTACCAGCCAAATGTTTGCCAGCCATAAAGTCCTCTGGTTGGCAGTTAGTCATTGGCATCACTGCAAACACAGAGAAAAACGCTTGCTTACAGTTGCAAATATTAAATATTATATATACTTTCCTATATCTACAATAAAGTACCAATATATATAATACCAAACACCAATAATTCATTGTTATAACTGTTTGACTGAGGATCAGATCAGATTAACATTATATATCTATTCATGTAAATAATTTCAAGGTTCATCAAATGATGAGAATTTGTTCTATCCAGTGAGAGTATCCTCGGGGTATTACTGATGAGAAAGGTAATGCTCCCAACCCAATTCTTCATTACAACTCCTGTCAAACACTTTCCACTTAATCGTGTTGACTGGACAAATCAGTAGTGGTGTGATTAATGTAATTAGGCTTTAATCAAAGCACCAAATTAAACTGAAGGACAAATTGTTGCTTTACTAAATGTTCCTCCTAAATTAGAGGTTTAATGTATAATTTCACTGATGCATTCTGACCCACTGTGTAAAGCATTATTACGCTAGAGTTAGGCTTTTGAGACTAGGTCCAACTGTGAAATTAGTTTTCAACCAAAACTAGCATAAAAGCAGCCAATGAACTGATCTCAAGTGACTAAATTGATTCAATATTGGTGGCTAAAGCAATTTCACAGAGCTGATATGCAGATAAGTGTCAGTGTTTAAACAAGATTTTTGCCGCACTGCATGGAGTCCTGGCCATGTCCTTTCTGTTTCAGTAACAATACAATTAGGAAAGCCCAAGAGAGAGAAATCAGCTTCCTGCTGTCTTGCACCTGTAGTGTAATTAAGTATCTCTCTCTCTCTCTCTCTCTCTCTCTCTCTCTCTCTCTCTCTCTCTCTCTCTCTCTGCTAATATAAGAGAGTTAAGGTTGAGGAGTCAGCTCTCTTCATTAGTACAGCAAGAAAATGTTGCTGTAGCTTGATCGTCCTACAGAAAAGTTCGGTCATGCATTGCCTCTTCCTGTTTCAAATGGTTCTGCACTGGTGCTATCCTCTGTGACTTAACTTCATGGCTTGGCAGATTTCTGCTAATTGAGAGCTAATAAAATTCTTCGAGTGTTCATACAAAATGGTTTATATTGTTAAGAATTTAGATAAAGCTAGAATGCCAAATGCACCAGCTGTCTTAGTATTTATACTCAGGAACTGGTAATTACAATTGTACTAAATATAGAAAAAATTGTTAATTTGAATGGATGTGTGCAGGATTCTATTGCTAATTTCTTGCCATTAATTCATGTTCTAATTTAGGGCCAAAAAAGATATAAGATATGGTGAATACGCTGTTGCATACCCATCTCTTATGAATATACTGTGTGAATCAACTCCTTAAATTGTGTTAAATGCATAAAGCCAGCACTTTGAAATAAGCTGAATTGTCAGCACCCACTAGAAATGTGGACACTGTTAAAAGGAGGTCTCTTTTAATATCCCTTTTGAGAACTTCACACCATCTTAATATTCTCTGGTAATACATTATCTGTGATAGACTATAATAATTGTGGTTGCATTGGACCAGTCAGGGCACAATAATGGTTCCGGTTGTTGATAGTTTAAGACAATATTTTCTAATCTCACCTCTGCCCCGCTTATCCGCTCTCATTTTTACTCTATTTTCATGCTCAGGTGTTAATTGGCCATGGTGCGGGACAGTGATAGATTTTTGCAAGTGCAATTACTCAGACAAATTGCCCTTTAGAGGAGATGTAGATTGCCTAGCATTCCTGTGTCCTCTTAGATTTCAATCCCCAGCACTCTGATCATTAATTATGGTGCAATGGGGAGACAATTTCACATGCCATTTAGGAAAAGAATGCTTTCATTATACATGAAATTTATTGAGGCAAGCTTGTCCTCAAGTGCTGATTTAGAATAGCGTCCACATGAGGAGAAAAAAGAGTTTAACTTGTTAAGATGTACCAACATCATAAACATATGACCGGCACACATACTGTATCTCTACAAACACCCATAGTGGTCTGTTGTGATGGAGTGATTTTACAGTGGGATGGTATTGGAGTGTCCCACCCACGGTCTTTCTGTATGGTGTTTGCATGTTCTCACCATGCTTATGCGGGTTTTCCCCAAGTACTCTAGTTTCCTCCCCTCTCCAAACATATGCGATTGGGCATAGGTGAATCAGCTACTCTAAATTGTCCATTGGAGTGAATTTGAGTGTGAATGGTTGTCTGTCTCCAAGTGTTAGCTCTGCGATTAACTGGTGATTGTGTACCCCACTTCACTCCTTAAGTTAACTGCGATAGACCCCAGTACCCCGTGACCCTGAACAGGGTAAGCGCTAGACAATCAATGGTTGAATGAATGGTATTGGAGTACAGAAAGTAAAGCTGCTGCCTCACTGCTTCAGGCGTTTCTGTCTGTATTTGGTCATGTTTTGAAGTCCATGTGGTTTTCTTTCCACCTCCACTTCCCAAAGAAATGCTGGTGGGCGGCTTAGTGACTAAATTGCCACTAGATGTAAATGTATGTGATGTACTGGTAATCCGTCATGGATTCCTGTCTTCACTTTGTCTGTCCAGGATAGTCTCTGGCGCTATTGTAACTATGAAGATGTATAAAGAAGATGATGACTTTACCTCTATTTAACAAGAAGAACTGTAAATTAGAACCACTAAGATGTTACTGTAGTATCATGAAAGCTGATCTCAATTTTTTTTCAATGCTCTTTCTGGACCTCAAATTCAAATCTTATCACATACACACAGTGAAATGTTTTTATTCCACATATCCCAGCTTATGAATTTGAAGGCCGGGGATTCGGCGCCAGAACATGTGGCACCCCTGGAGCAACTGAGGTTAAGGGCCTTCTCAAGGACCCAATGAGAGTTGCTTGCCTGGTGTGAGGCTTAACCACGACCCTCTGAGCATTGACCCAGAGCTGGACCATTGAGCCACCAGTACTTTGTACAGGATTCTCAAATAATTTGTTTTTAAAACTTACAGAAGTTACTGTACTGTAAATTAATTCTTACCATCCTGTAGTGCCTGTTCTTAGAATCCCTGGTTAACAATAGCCATGCACTGCTACAGTATGTGGACAGGATTTTTTGTCTTGCATACAGCATAGACCGGGTTATAGCTAAATCGAGGGGATTTGAAATACATCAAAGGAACAAAGATATCCTTGAATATGTCCCTGTGTAAAAAAAAAAAGAAAAAAGCCAACAAATAAACAAGCAAAACAACCAGAAACAGGTGGCAGGTTTGGGAGTCTGGGTCTGTTTTCATTGTGCCTGTTAATCCTCTCTCCAAAATGTATTATCTGTTGGACTGAATGTGCTGATGACTTATTGACTCTTTTGGCATTATAAATGCACTGGGTTCCGTCTGGCAAGAGGTGTTTACCATCGAATCAGACTTAATCCCCTTTTGCTTGCAGATATCTTAAAAACCGTCCCATCACAGCCTACAATTCGGATCCCCTGTTCTCTCTCTCCTTCAAAGAGCTTCAAAGCACAGACTTTTTATATTCCTATATTTTACAATTTTCTTTTTTTCTTTTTTTTTAGAACTGATCAAACTCATTTTTTTTTTGTTATTTAGCATGCAAAGGCGCTATGTCTATTTTTCAGAACAATCGTCTGGTCTAATCCATTTGCTAGGCCATTTCTCTGTGTCTGTCTGTGTATGATTAGTGCAGTAAGTACCGTCTCTGCCTCTCACTTCTGCACATTTCTATGGCAGTGGTAAATCACCTGTGTGTGCACATTAGTCAATGGCAAGCAGTCAGTCCCAGATTATTTCCTATCGGATTAATGCAGACACATGCCAAAGAACTGGCATTACAGCTGTTGTTACTGCAGAGCACAAACATTTAAAATAATTTGCATATAAAAATAATAACTGCACAAGATAATCAGACTATATTCCAGCATATACCTGTTATTAGTCTATGAAATGAGTATAACGCTTTCTTTTAATGATTTCTTTGAATACACTACATATAGAAGAATCTACCATTTATGCTATGTTATTCAGCTCTCAGTCAAATTGTATGCTACTAAACAGTGAACAAAGGCTTGATTCTGTCAAATTTATGGCATGTGTGATGAGAAAGTTTGATGAGGTTATTAAAATACTCATTTATAGCCTTTTTGTATTTCAATTCTTGTTGCAAATGCTTTCTAATGCCATCCTAGTCTAACCTCCTGTATGAGGTCAATTTTGTGGAAATTTTGTTTATAATCAGATAACAGATTTAGCAATTAATTGTGTTTTTAGATTTTATGTGATTTATTTAGAAATACTGGATGTTAAAGGCTTTATTCTGTATCTGAAAGGTATGCTGTCCCATCTTTTAAATCTTTGCACTTTTTCATTTATAATGTTATTGTCCCACAATCCATCTCCATATCATAAGCCCCACAATGCACTTTATCTGCATTATCAGCTTGGTAGACACAGTCCTTTAACAAAGTCTCCTATATGGTAAAACTCTCTTTCCCAAGCATTCCCCTTGAATAAAAAGAAATGAATTAATTTTGGGCCTAAGGGCACTCTGAAATGCTCTAATTGGGCCTTAATGAAGCTATCAATTAGTGCTACAAAATTTCTGGACATCTCTTACCCACAAGGAAGAGCTGGCTTGTGTTTTATTTGACCTTTGCTTGAAAGGAACTATTGGAGAGGCTATAAAAGACAGCAGAGTCCAATCTCTGATTCAGATATTTTGTTTATCAGTTTATCATGTGTTTTGCTGGTAATATGTTAACAAGAAAGATGATACAATTAAGGCTGTGTTATTGGGATAAGCTCTGGTCCCAATGATAATGAATATAGAAATACAGTGAGATCTTCTGACCTAATGTGGAATAGCAGACAGTCTTGCCATTAAGTACATATAACATAAAGGCAACTTATGGGAAATCTCTGCTGTAACTTTTGTTCACATTATTGTAACTACACTTTCTATAAAATGAGAAATTGTGTCCCCCATGTTTCCTGGATTCATTTCTTGCAATGACCTTTCCAGCTTCCAGCTCAGATGTGGATCCTGTCCCTTGTCTCTAAACCTATCCAACACTCTGACATCCAGACCGCTTTGAACATCTTCAGCATCTGAGTCTCTGCTAGACAGCCCCAGTGGACCATGACATTTAAATAAAAGCTGGTGTAATCCGGAGAAAATGCTAGGCTGTGCACACACAGGCAAAATCAGATGGCATGTGGTAGATAATACAGGAAATTAACCCCCACCTCTAAATTCTAACCTCATTTTTATTCCTACAAATCGCAGTAGGTATTTGCATTAAGCAAATAAGTTTTCCCTAACATTTACACACTGTTTACAATACTTTTTAATGGCAGCTGAACACATTCATTCATCTGTTTTCATGGCATCTCACAAAATATTCCCGTCTAATTAATTGTCTGACTTTTCATGAAAGCCCATGTACCAATGACACACTTAAAAGAACATGCAGAAATCATGTCATATAAAGCTGGTTTCTGGCTGTAGCGTCCAAGAGCATGTGCTCACCGTATTTTGTGTTGATGTTTGTTCCACATGCTCTTTTTTCTGCACACACACTGATTACCACACCGCAAACACCTGTGTTCATTTGTGTTAAGTTCACCATGCCTTAGCTAAGCACGTGCACCTGTGTGTAGTTTAAGTTGTAATCATGGGTTGTATAAAAGAGCATGCGTTGAGACAGCTCAACGAAGATCATAAGTTTGAGTTCCTTAATAGAGGACGAGTGTTTGTGAACCGTGGACTCCAAATAAAAGAACCATGTCTTTCAAGTCTGCATCTGCGTCGTGTTTGTATCCCGGTTCCAGACTCACTATTCGAAGAAAGCCCTTCGGAGCGAGACAGCCCTTACGCTGGCAGTTTAAATTTGAGACTATTGTCATGTACACTCAGTGGAGGAAAGTATTTTATGAATACATCATATTGTGCTTATTTCGGCCTCCCTTGCCATTTACTGAATAGAAATTAATTTCAATACAGAGGAAATATGAGACATATATTGGTACTGTGGACTATATGGACCTCCTTCAAAATGCTTGTAGTTTCAAGTAAACTACGAATGCATATATTGTGTATATATATATATAAAATATATATACACACATATATATGTGTATGTATATATAATGTGCTTAGAGCCCTTAGTTAGCAGCAAGAGAATGAGGAATAAAGTTGAGCTTTTAGAGATTGAGATATATTTAAGCCTTTTTTGTCCTGATCAAATATCGTTTTTATAATATCAGCTCCACCAATATATGGTGGCCCTTTTGAGAAGGTCATGCAAGACCACCATTACGACTCCATGCTCCATGACGAGAGCTGAGGCAAAAACAGTGCTAGTAGAAAAAGCTAAAATTTAATTTGCTTTTAATTTAGATAATTTATTTAACATTCTCAGCAAAAAAACTGACAACACGTTCTAATTAACTGCTAGCATTAAGCCACATTAAATTAGGAAAGCTTTTATAATTCAGGTGATTTTGAATATATTTTTTTAATTTATACATTTTTTAATTTGTTAGGAATATTTGTGTGTTCCACGTTAGTTACCTGTTTTACTTCTGATTACCATCATTATAGATTTTATTTTACAAAAACACTGATTACAATGCACTTTTTTTTATTATTTCTTTCCTTTTCAGACCCTTCTATTCACATTGATGTGTAAATAAGAGTTGATTTGTTTGCAAGGAGGGAGGAAAATTGCAATGTAAAGTTGCTAGTATTTTGTCAAAGCCAGAAGTAAAACAATAAATAAAAATCAGTTCAGCATATGGGTTACTGGTAACACGAACATGCAAATAATTGGTTTCTACATTTAAATGATGCATTTCTTATTTTATGTTGAAAATCTTCTCCATAGAAATTTCTGCATTTTTGTGTCAATTCTGAATGAAACAAATGCCACACTGCAACCATCTCCATTGATTAGTTTTACCACAGAGCAAAAGTAGCCACATACTGCTACAGTGTTTGTAAGAGTTCCAGCATCACACTGGTGTGTCTGAATCTGTCATTGACTTGCCCTCTCTGTCTCTCTCTCTGAAGTACCAGCACATCCCCTATTGTACAGAAGACTGCTGTTTGCCATTCTACATCTGTCCCTCCATGTGTGTTGCTGGCCAGGTAGCTAAACAAATAAAGAACAGACAAGGCTTAGGAAAGCCCCAGGACAACTTTTGTATTCATGTGACCTGGCCACATCCAGCATGCCATATTCCCAAAGGCTTTCAGACCCATACACACAATTTGCTTTGGAACTGGTTACCTCCTGTTCCTCTTTATTGTGGTATCTGTATGTGTATGTGTTGGTCATGTAGTCTGGCGTAGCAACAGTCATGACACTTCGGTTTAAATTGATGCAACTGTAAATAATTAATGATAAAATAATAATAATTTGCTTTATGGTGGTGCGGCAGGTAGTATTTAGTCCTGAGATCGTTTTGCTGTAAGTTTCCCATGTCTGTATTTTATTATGGTTTACTTCACAACAAATATTCCTCTTTAATTTATTCTCAAAACTATTGCAAAAATGATTCACTTTTTAAATAAATTGCACATATACAGTACATCATGGAGTCTCCCAAACTCTATGGCAAAACATTGAATCCACTGATTTATCTCCATTGGTAATCAACACATACCTGATGTTTAAGAATTTAGACACCAAATATGACGTGTCATACCCCTGCAGTGTTTTCTGATATCCATTGTGAGACACCTTTAAGGTCAATCACATTACGGGAGTTTTAAAATCCTAACCGATTATGAAATCTGGTTGCAGCGCACACATAAGGAGAATCTTCACAGATTTTATTCGCTCATGTTAAACATAAAGTAGTGGTTGCTCAGACGTTAACTGCTGGTCGGAAGATTGTGGGTTCGATTCTCAGTACCGCCAAGCTGCCACTGCTGAACCCCTGAGCAAGGCCCAAAACCGTCAACTGTTCAGTTTGAAAAATGAGCTAAATGTAAGACTCTGCATAAGGGCATCCGCCAAATGTTGTACATGTAGCTGTAAATTATAAATATGCTTGTATATGGAAGTATGCTTTGTGGGCCCTCTGCCGGTGGATGTAGGCTTGGGCCTGGGGGTTAATGTATTGATGGAGCGTGCACCCTTAAGGGTCGTTTTGAAGCTCTCCGAAAAGACCGTAACCTTAGGGGCCTTTATGATGATTAGACAAACCCTTATTTGCACAAATTGCATCTGTTTCAGTTTGTTTAGCTCTTGGTACTTTTTGAACTTCTTATGCGTCGTCGTCCAGATGTTGCTGTCAACTATAACAACTTATCTTCTTGCTCATTGTTAACCTCCACTATGTTTGGTTGGTTAGCAAGCAGCTGTTTGTCAGTCTGGAATTTAAAGTCCCTCAAGATCTGTGCTGCTTTCAACTATTTGTATTGATGTGTCCCATTGGGACTTAAAGACTATTAACCCATATTTTGCATAGATGTTTCTATACACTATCCCAGCTGCTTTATACTGTATATCTTGTCTTATCTTGCATCGTATGCAATGCCACAAAATTTTGTACTGGTTCAGGGGTGTCTTTGCACAGCATGCACCCTAATTCCAGATAGCTATGATAGATAATGGCCTCTATGGATCTGATGCTTAGAACCTGTTCTTGTACTACCAGGATCAGAGCCTCTATGGTGTCCTGTAGGCCGGCCTTGTCCAGCCAGTGGTAGCGTTCTTAAAGCCATTCACTTTTTCTGACTGCAAATGATACAACCAGTGGGGCTTGGTCTTCAACAACATTTTTGTTCCTCATCACCCTGTCTGTCATTGCCTGAGGCACTTCTTTAGCAGTTTATTTCATGGGGCCATCTTCCTTCTGTTGTTATTGATGCTCCTTGTTTCACTATAGAGTATGTCTCTGACACTCAATAATTTTGCCCTCCCTTTTTTCATTGCTTGTGACTTCTCATGGTGCTGGACATTTTGTGGTACCCCATGTGCATTGTGAGAGGTGTTTTGTCTTGACAGCAGTGGTGTCTGTCTCCTCCTGATCAGCTTAGTATTCTAGATGGGTATCTGATGACTAGTAGGGCATACATATTGATGGCTTGGATCTTGGATTCCTACTATTTATCTGCATCGTTAGCTCCTGCCTTACCCCCTGGAGATATTTGGCTGTAGTTGATCTGCTTGCATCCTCATTTTGGCTCCTATATAAACCAATACATTTGTAGCTGTCCTATAGGTGTGCTATTCCATTCTATTCTAGCAACTCACCCCTTTTAAAGAAAACAGTATGCATAATATGAAACTCCATTTCAGTTAATTAGTCCAGTTGCTCCTGCTAACTGGTTGAACAGTTCGAGTTCATTTGTCACATGCACATCATACATAGTACAACATGCAGTGAAATGCTTTAAAGTTTGACCAAAAGTCGCTGTAAAAAAGGAGGAAGGCGGGGAGAGAGAGAAGGTTTACAGCGGAGGGTTAAGATGCCTATATATAGTATATATAGTAATTGCAGTAATTGCAAATGTATATACACTATACATCTATGTCTATGTGCAGTATGTATATAAATAAAGTGAGGGAGGAAATTATTGTGCAAAGTGCAGGTGTTGTGTAATGTATGCAACGTTTCTGTGTGAAATGTGTATCGTATGTATGTAGAGTACATATACATACAGTATATACATTTTGTGCAGGCATGTACATATGCATTACATATACATATACATGCACTAAATGTACAGTGTACATATACATTTAACTGCAATGTGTGCATATACATTATGTGCAATGTGTTCATATATGTGTGCAAAAAGAGAGTCCAAAAAGAGTCCTGTGCATACTGTATGTGTGTGCAAAGAGAGTCTTGTTGTCCTTTGCATGTGTGATATGTAGGAGAATTTTGGTTGAGGGCCCGGATAGCTTGTGGAAAGAAACTCCTCCTCATTCTCTCTGTATTTGCCTTCAAGGAGCGGAAACGCTTCCCTGACCATAACAGAGAGAACAGTCCAATGTTGGGGTGGTTGAGGTATTTCCCAATATTCCTGGCCCTGGTCAACCATTGTTTATTATAGATGGAGGGCAGATCAGGAAGCTCAGTGTGGATTGAGCGCTCAGCCGATCGTACCACCCTCTGTAGAGCTTGTCTGTCCTGCTGTGTGCTGTTCCCGAACCAGGCTGTGATGCTGCTGGTCAGGATGCTCTCAACGGTGCAGGTGTAAAAAGTCCTGAGCACCTAAGAGGGCAGTTTAAAGTCATTTACACGTCTGAGGTGGAAAAGACGCTGCCGGGCCTTCTTTACTGTGTGGTGGATTTGACATGACCCTGACAGAATAGTGAGGGAATTGATCGGCACTCTGTCCTTTTGCTAACATGACCTCTAACCCTTCCAGTTTTAGGTGAAATTGGTGCATATGTGATTGACATTGTGGTTATTTGAAAAAAACAAAAAAACAGCTTTAGTTCAAGAGGCTTAGACTTGCTATAGCTTTCCAAGTGGGTAACATTTGTTATATATCTTCCAGCATAAATCCTTAACCCAAATATTTAGTTCAACGAATTTTACATGAGCTTTAGTTTGACTTGTCAGGCAGTTTTTTTCTAATACAATCAACATGAGGTTGTGAGTAGAACACTGGCCAAATCAAATCACGAATTAATAATGCAATAGGATTTTACATAGGATGGATATAGGCTATAAGGGCAAAGTTATAAATTAACATTTCACGACAGGCCTCCAGGCAGCAACATAACAATCATCGGTCACTGTCTTTGAAACAGATGTTGGGAAACAGAGAGATTTGTTTTTGATATTTGTTATTGTGAGGAAAAGACCCCTGTACTTAGTGTATCATGGCTAATTCCACTCTGAAAGCAACTCTGACCAGAATAAATGACACAGTTGAGTCACGAGTGACGTAAAGGTTTCACACCTAGAGTTGACTGAGATTGGATCTGCCTGAAAGCAGTGTCAGATCTTTTATTTTGTGATCTCTGATGCAACTTATTCCTTTTCTTTTTTAAGTTCTTTTTTTTTTTTTTTTTTTTTTACTTGGTAGAGGTTGTTGCCTTAAAACCGCTAGGGGGCGCTCATTCCACTCTCTCACATAAGCATTAAAAAAAAAATTTTTTTAATGTTTTGTATGCAAAAGTAAAAATAAAAACAATGGAAGAACTAAAAATCTGCTTTAGCAACAAATTCATTCAACCCCACTGCATAAAGGAAAGATACAGGAAATCATTCCTGCCCAGTGCAACAGACTCTACAACTTATCTGCCCTGGTCAGATCCACGGTCAGATCAACGGTCAGATCAACGGTCACTAAACTGGATTGAGCTAACTCTGCTAGACACATTTCAAGAACCTTTCTGCCTCCAGTAGTCATATATTTACTACACCAGTAGTAATAGTTTGGAAACTTTTATCACATCTTTCTGTACATTTGACTTTTTTTGCTCATTATTACACATTTGTATTTTGCTTTTTATTTTTTTTATTTTCTCATTAGTGTAGCGTGTTCACTCACGGCTGTTGTTGTTGAGCTGTGCGCTCCGATTGCGGTGCATAGAAGACCCGGTATGCAAGGCGCTTGAAAGATAAAGTCTCTTTATTC
>JAOUQX010000014.1:7804321-7825960 GCA_028566295.1 Liobagrus marginatus
GTATACCAAAAATATAACCTACTATAATATAGTATAAATCTACATTGTGTGTTTACATTCTATACATAATATACTATAATACTATAAAATACTTTTCGCAATGCCCCTGTGCAGATAGTGAACTTGTGATTATCCAGGGTCGACATAGAGGTACTCACTAAATGACTGGTACAAAGCTTTAAGCTAATTATTTTTGGAACTCTGAAACTTTATACCCAGAATGAGAATGAAAACAATGGCATTCCAGAATCTGAGTTGCTTAATAAGGCAAACTAAGTTGGTCTAAATTAAAAGTTCTTTTAAAACCACTATAACTGAACTAGTAGCGTACCTCTGAATGATGCACAACTGCTGACTTAATCACAAGAAAAATACGAATATTCAGGTTCAACTAACAGATTTGAATTATTAGTCAAACACGTCACAATAATTCAGTATAAACATTTTTAATGTGTTTCAGTGAGGACATTCTTATATATTGACCTCTATCCTCCTTCAGGCAACTTTTTGTCCTTTATTTGTCCCTTTGTTTATTTAAAAAAACATCTTTAAATGATATTTAAACATCATCTTAAATGCTAAGGTATGCTAAGGTCTAACGTAAACATATATTTTCAATAATTGCATATTAGAACTTGAGTTCCATGAAAAATATCTGAAGGATAAAATTTGGAGCAAAGGACAAAAGGGTAAAATGAGGGGACACAAGTGGGCAGTCCTAGTACACTCTGTGCAGCCAATAGGGCTCGGTCACATATGTGTTGACCTCAAGAGCCAATAAGATCAGCACTGATCTCAATCTCAATCTGGCACTAAATACTGAATCTGGTCAGGCTTGTTACATCATTACAACTTGTGATTCTTGTAATATTCCTTAGCTTAGATGTGTTTCAGTGTACTGATTACATTAAGCCCTAAAGTATCACCGACTTGTATTGTGAGATCTAGTGTGCTGTGGAGTTAGATTTTATTCTTATGAGAGTGGATTGAGTGGGGTTCAAAAGGTAGGAGGTCTGCCTAAGAAATGTGTGACCTGTAAAAGTGAATTCTCTGACTAATGTAGATTGTACGTCTGAAAATATTACATCTGTAAATTTATTCAGGTCTGGTATAAAATGTGCAAAATTGATATTGTTCAAATCTTGCTTTCACAGCGAAGAGTTGGGAACAGTCAAAAGTATTCTGATTAGGATCATAGAAAGACTTTGCGATCAGTTAGTGCAGAGATCACCATGCCAGTTGACGTTGGTGGTCCTGTGGGTTACACTCCTCCAGAGGGAGGTTGGGGTTGGGCAGTGGTGGCTGGTGCCTTTATCTCGATTGGGTTCTCGTATGCCTTTCCAAAGTCCATCACTGTGTTCTTCAAAGAGATTGAAGTGATCTTCCAAGCCACCAGCAGCCAAGTCTCCTGGATTTCATCCATCATGCTCGCCGTCATGTACGGAGCAGGTGAGACAGCATGATTAATGGCAAGAATCAATTTATTAAGAAGTCAATAGTTTGCATATATTTATTCTATTGTACATCATACAGAATTCTGCTTCTAAGCTGATTAGTAAGCCATTCTAGTCGGCGGTGATAAAGCAGACCAAACTGAAAGCAGAATTAATTGCACACCAAATCTAATAAATATTTTATTTTTACCTCAATTTCATTAATATTTCTGGCCTCTTTAGGCCACTTAAGTGTTTCTACTTTAACATTGGCAAATGATGCAATCATTTGAGTTGACATGCTGGAATATGTTTTGACCAATTGGGTCCAGGGATGGAAAATATATATATAACTACTTACCTTTTGGCTATATGGTATACACCATATATACCTTGAGCTCATCTGGTGGGCCTGAAAATCAGAATTATAAGCACAGCGCAAGCTTTTTGGGAAAACAAGCATATCAGCATATGCCGAACTTAAAGACAGACTATTTCTTAAACATTTTTTGGATTCCCAACACAAACTTTATTCAATTTTGTCTTAAAGAACAAGTCTGCAATCCTCTTCTGTGTTTCTTACTTTGATTTATAGAGTCCTTTGTTGGATTGGGACAAAGTTGTCCGTAGCCGTTTTTTACTGAGCTTTGCATCAACACCTCTCCTGGTCCACTGATGTGATCAGTGAAGGCATCAAATAGATAATGAAGCTTTCAAGACACTCCATTATCAGAAATGAGCTAAATGGAAAGGTTTTCAAGGATAGAATGAGCTAGTTGTGTACAAAATGAGCTCCGATTACAAAACTACTCTGTGAGAGAGCTTTGACTGGGCAACACTATCTGTCTCTAGAGCCTCTGTTCTCAGGCTGTCTTTTATTTCAAGAGCAAAGGGTGTCAGATGTTTTCCTTGGAGAGAGATGCTTCTGTCCACAGATGCACAAAGATGAGATGACTACTGTGAAATACAGGAAAGAAGCCAAACACTGCTAAGTGATGTCAGAACCATGAGACAGTTATGCAACATGGCAACAGTAATGTTTTAAGTAAATATTCTAAACCTTCAGTTTCTTTGACACTTTTTTTTCATTTAATTTGAATTGTGCTTTTAAACAGTGGAGATTATCACAAAGCAGCTTTTTGTAGCTTTGTATAATAGTTTTTCAGTTACTTATCAAATAAAAAATAAAAGGGGGAACTTTATTGGCTGTTGTCTTTCTGGAAGTCATTTATCTGCAACTATGATTGGGTTTTTTTTACACTGAGGTGATAATGATCCTCAGTTTAATGATTAAATCGTTTAGTATGTTTACTATATGAACTGGAAAGCCCAAGTCTCTCCATTTCACATAGTAAACATCTGCACACTTTAGGGTTTTGCGGTATACCTAGTCAGGCAATCAGTGTCAGATTGTGTTTGTGCCTGTTCATGTCTGTAGTCTTAAAGCATAACAGGCTGATGCATATTTTCAATTTCCTTATTTTTACATTTCAATAGGTTAAAACAGCTAAAAAGTCAGTTTGCTAATATAAAAAGACATTAAAATAGGCCCAAGTAAAAAACTGTTTAATCAGTCGCGCATTTTTGATGGTGACTAACTTTTTCGAAACCTGACAATTTTGCTCTGATTTGCTTTGTTTGTATTGCATCTTGAAAAGTCATGTTCAGTTCTACAGCCAGTTTCCCATCACTGTCTTAATGATTATGTATTTCTAGTCTATTTTTTGTGTATATAATTTCATTAAACAGTGCCACTGCTGAATTGTAGTCCATGTTCTACTACACAGGGATTATAAAGCTAAAACATCCTACTTGGCAATACAATAATTGTTCATCGGAAGCAAATTGGAAACCTTGAAACACTGGGGTGACTGATTCTAATATATTAAATAATCTTACGAGGTTGCATTTTTGCAAAAGATTATTGTTAAGCATGCTTTAGAGGTTTCTTTGTAGGAATTGGCTGGCTCTAGTTATATAAGCAGATTATAAAATGGACAAAAAGAAGGGTCTATTGTACATTTGGTAATTCCTTCCTTTGCAATCCACTTATTAAAAAAATGTGCCTCGTGTTCTAAAACTGGTCATAATTTGTATTTGTTGATTTCTTCAACCTCTACAACAATGTATACAGTTTTTTCAATGATGGCATAGGAAATAGCAAAAATACTGTAGTAGTGTTGCAACTGTAGCCCAGATTGTGCTGCCTCCTAACCAGTGTTCAGACGAAATTATAATTAATAGATAAAATATTAAATCCTGCTCCAATAGCTCTGATACAAACTGCAATAACAGCACTCCTTATTGACTCAGTGATAGTCAGACTGATAATGTGGGAAAACCGGCCATTCTCACAACTAATTACTAGGATACAACATATACAGTATTACCCATGAATATTACATTTAATAAATCGTATTTATTATTCCATGCTTATGATCCCGGTAATTGAAGAAAACAGTGCAAAGTTGCAGGTTAGTGACAGCTACAGGACCAATAGGCAATTTCAAATTCCTCTGCAGTCTTTTATGGGACAATATTAAAGCAACAGTGCCCTCTAACGTTTAAATTATATATCGGATTATATTCACATTTAATACATTTTCTAATTACTGTACATCCTCTAAACAACTACAGCTAAAAATATTCAAAGCTTATTTTCTTTCAATAAAAACTAGTGTTTGATGATGGATAACACTTAAGGAAAACCGTGTGCTCTATGAGGTATTTCTGGCATGGTTTGGATCTACTTTTCCTACAAAAGGAAATGTGAAGCTATAGTTATTAAACAATAAAAACAATTTAGAGGGTGCATTTTTTTTTCAAGAATTTTTTTATCTAGTACAGTTAAAAAAAAAAAAAAGGTGGTGCCAGTGTGCTGTTCTGGTTTGTAGCTGTTCTTACAATGCCCTGTGTGTAGGTTTATCTTTGAATTGGTCGCCTGTTTGTATAAATGAGACTGAAAGATAGATACACATTTAAATATATATATATTTTTTTCGATATTTACAGGACCAATCAGCAGTATTCTGGTGAATAAGTATGGCAGTCGTCCAATAATGATAACAGGGGGCTGCCTGTCAGGAGCTGGACTCATTGCTGCATCTTTCTGCAACACAGTGGAAGGCTTGTATTTCTTTGTAGGTGTGATAGGAGGTGAGTGAAATAATACATGTTTTGGCGCACTGGAGGGTGTTGTAGGGGTGGGCTTGTACAAATCACAAATGTGCATGATACTAATGTTCATGTCGCCTAATATCGTAAGATGGGATATGCGAAATTAAAACATTTTACTGAATGTATGTGTATGTGAAAAATAAGATCTGAATTTGAATTTGAATTGAATGTACTTAATGAATAATGCAACTTTAGTTGGAAACATGTATTCTCTTTGTTTAAATTACAGGTTTGGGGCTGGCCTTCAATCTCAACCCAGCACTTACAATGATTGGCAAATATTTTTACAAAAGGAGGCCCATTGCAAATGGCATTGCCATGGCTGGTAGCCCTGTGTTTCTATCCACTTTAGCACCTCTCAATAGTTGGCTTTTTGACCAGTTTGGTTGGAGAGGAAGCTTCCTAATCCTGAGTGGGCTTCTGTTCAACTGTTGCATAGCTGGATCTTTAATGAGGCCCATTGGGCCAAAACCAAAACCTGCTGTGAAGGAGGTGACTGCTGATAGAAAGAAGACAGTGATGCAGACTATCAACAGTTTCATTGACCTGTCGCTCTTCAAACACCGTGGATTCCTTCTGTACCTTGTAGGAAACATTATAATGTTTTTTGGCCTTTTCACCCCATTAGTATTCCTCAGTAATTTTGCCAAAAGTAGGGATATTCCTAAGGAGAAATCAGCTTTTTTACTTTCAGTGCTGGCCTTTGTGGACATGGTAGTGCGTCCTTCCATGGGAACACTGGCCAACACTAAGTGGATCCGACCGAGAATACAATATTTCTTTGCAGCCTCAGTTCTATTTAATGGTATGTGTCACGTTCTTGCACCTCTTTCAGTTGATTATTTAGGGTTTGTTATCTATTCTATCTTTTTTGGGTTTGGGTTCGGGTGGCTGAGCTGTGTGCTTTTTGAAACCCTGATGGATTTGGTTGGAGTCCAGCGCTTCTCCAGCGCTGTGGGCCTGGTCACTATTGTGGAGTGTGGACCAGTTTTAATAAGCCCTCCACTGCTGGGTAAGTGTGAGAGAGATTTAGATTTTTTTAATGCAATTTAAAAATAATAATAATAAACTGCTAGTTATACAGTTCCTTTTCTTGGTCATAAAACATGGTCCAACATGACTAAATACTGTTCTGATACTTGTATATTTATCTAAAAATCGTATCTTTATTGACAGGAAAATTTAACGACATCTACCACGACTACAAGTACACTTACATAACCTGTGGAATATTCCTGATGGTCGCAAGTATGTTCCTTTTTATCTTCATGGGTATCAACTACAGGCTACTGGATAAGGAAGCAGAAGAGGAAGCTAGAAAATCACAGTTAAAAGAAAAAGAGGAAGAATCCACTATAGACATTGCAGACAAGGAGACAGCTGGTGGACTGCAAGACACAGCAGAAGACACTGTGTGACTTCCCCAAACCAAACATGATTGTATATTTTTGTGTTACTGGATATGCCATGCATTTCTGCATTGTTGCATAATTATTATATTATGGCGCCAAATTTCTAAGCTTAGCAATTGTATTACAGTTAATACTAATCATGGTATTTATAAACCATGTACGTATAACACGCATAACTAATAAATTAATATTTTAAATGTCTTTTTTTATCTTTGAGTAAACTTAGAGTTTATATTTATAGTCTCCTGCTAAGTTATATTAAGGAGTTAAAAAATTAACTGAGGATATAGTCAAAAGTATGTGGACGCCAGGCTATCCCAACCATACAAGGTAACTCCTCAAATATTTTTTTTTTGTTTTAAATTGGAGGTACGTAATTGAGCGGAATGTCCTTGTGTGCTGTAAAATTACAAATTTCCTTCAATAGAGCGAAGGGGCATAAAGATGTTATGACAGACTACAGTACAGCACAGTGAAATTCTTTGTTTACTTCTCATAGCGTATGAGGCTGGGGTCATAATGCATGGTCTGCTATATGGAGCAGAATTTGGGTTAAGGGACCCTCGAATGGGGCCCTTTCTCAGGTACCCATGAATGGTGTTGGGCTTTTGAAACCTGACCTTCTGATTAATAAATCAAAGCCTTAACCTTTAGGGCCAACACTCCCAAACACGTAACCGTGTGAGAGCCTGTGTGGCCTGAAGGAAATTCACGTGAGCATGCATCAGGGCCACACGAGCAAGATGATTCTCACAAACATGCAATAAATAACAATAACATTAAATCAAACAATAGATTTAAAGATATTTATTAATTTTTTACAATGAAAATCAACAATAACAGGATAATTTCACATAAGTACAATACAATACAACATTCACATAAAATTACAATTTTAACAATAGAAATTGCTCAAGTATATGTAATTTATCCAGACACAGCAAAGGAGATTAGTTAAACAAACTCTACTTTTTGTCTGGAAAACGTACGGCTCAGTCGAAAAACGTATTCAAAGCTCTATAATAGGTGGGATAAAAGATAATATTTCATTTAATGTTATTTTATTAATAAAAATTGTCCTTTTCGATCATTTTTTGGCTATTTGTAAATGCTATCTGTGTTATTTTACCACATCTGGCAACCCCATCCATGTGCAGCATCGTTGAATGTCCTTGGTTAGAAGACTTAATAGGCTCGTCGTGTACAGTATTTTAACGCGCGTGCTCATCGAAAGTATAAAGTCGGTTAGAAAATCGTTAGGACCCTTACTGAGCTGCTTACAGGGATACGGCTGATAAGTTCGACATTAATTAAGTGAGTATGACAAAACGATTTAAAACGATTTAAAAATGTTAATTTAACATTCTATTTTTCCAAAACATTTGCATTTGTTCTGCTTATGAAGCAAGTTTAAGTGGGATTACTTAAAGGCTAGTTCAATTAGCTTCAGATCACCTTCGAGCGTTTACTAGGCTTTAACATGCTATTAACATACTTACCATTAAAATTGCGGTTTAGGGGCAAAATCATTCAGCAATTGATTACATTAATATCCTATGTCCGTTCTATCATTAACATTAAAAGAGCGAACCTTAGCTATTATTAGGCATAAAGAGATTAGCCGTCGTTAGCCGTAGTTATGTCTCATGGTTATTATTTGGATTTAAAACTCAAATTTCTCTTATTGCAACCTGTGTTATTGGACTAAATGCTAAAATTTACTTTTAAAGAAATTGCTTAAGACTAAACTGCCAGAAAGCAAATTACAAGTTGGAAGTAAGAGAATGATATATACTATACACAATCTATTTATTATTCATTCGTTCATCTTCACTAGCAACTTAATTTTCAAGGTGGGTTAAACACTACTGGAAGAAAAACTCAGCTCAACGGTTAGTTTGTCAGCACATACAGTAACCCAATGACCCAATGTCAGGATGAACAGGACTTTTGAGCTTTTAAGTGGTAATGCTACTTACTGCACCCCTTTACTGCCTTTATACATTTTAATTAACCAAATTTGGACTCATGGTTTTTATTGAATTGTAACATTTCGTTGATACAACCACCCTGCATTTTTTGCCCATGTACATATTTTATTTAACAAGTCCCTCTAGGATTTCAAGCAAACTCCACAAAATTTAGAGGAGCCAAACCACAGATTTTTTTTCTACTGATCAGTCCAGGGCCGTAGTAGTACACTGGCATTCATTTGTATATATTTATTTTCCAACCAGACAGGTTTATGAAGCCAAACATACAAGCATAGAATCATGCAAAATAAGGTTGTTGTGGTAATGTTAAAGAGTGAAGAAAATCTTTACCTTTAATTATGTATTCACATCAGAATGCAAGTTCAATTCTCCTGAAGCTTTATACATTCATTCATTGTCTACCGCTTATCCTGTTCAGGGGAGCTGGAGCCTATCCCACCTAACTTGGGGTGTCAGGCGGGGTACACCCTGGAAAATTGCCAGTTAATCGCAGGCTAACACTTAGAGACAGACAACCATTCACACTCACATTCACTCCTATGGGCAATTTAGAGTAGACAATTCACCTCTGCCCAATTGCATGTCTTTTGAGGCGGGAGGAAACCGGAGTACCCGGAGAAAGCCCACGCAAAGCACAAGGAGAACATTCAAACCCCATACAGAAGGACCCTCTGGGGAAATCAAACCCATGACCTTCTTGCTATGAAGCTGGAATGCTAACCACTTTGCCATCATGCCTCCTGTAGCTTTAGATTTAGCAAAATTACCATATTTAAAATCGAATTGTATTACCATACCTTGAATAAGGCAACCAGCAAATATAAAAAAATTATTAGAGAAATGTTTGTTTGCATTTCAGGAGACTTGTCAAAAGGCAGACAGCTAGCTAAATTCTTTTTTTATTGTTACAGCATGGAAAGAGCCTTTAACTTTAAACTGCTAGTGCCTCCAAGACCCAGACTAGGTCTAGGAGGCACAGCTCAAGTGTCGGCTGTAAAGCCTCAAGATCCTGTGCTGTATGAAGAAAAAAATAGCCTTATGGCACCAGTTCAGGTCAGTAAAAAACAGTAGTGGGATGTTAATCAATTTCTGTTTTACTATAATTAAAGATAATTGTAGTTGAATATGTTTTTTAGAGTTTGGATACATGTTTTGACAAAGAGCCTATTTCAAGCAGCAAAATGGCATTTCCCACAGAGTCCCCAAGGCCAGGTAAATGTGCAGAGTGCTGTACAAAAGTGTACAGACATTTTTTTTTTTAAAGAGATCATTTTAGTTGTAAAATAGTAGGCATGCTTATTGTTCATATGTGTACAAAAATTTCTTTGTTATAATATTTTAAATGTTGTTATTTTGAAGAGGTCACAAAGATGAGTGCGGTAATGCTAATAGAAAAAGAAGAGGTCAGTGAATTATTTACGTTTTTTTTTTTTTTGGTATGATATCAAGCATAAGTAATTATTTTATTACTATTTACTGTACAATTTGGCAGCCACTCTTGAGATCCAGTCAGTTGTATTCTAAACTGCTTGAAGAGGCTGAAAAAATAAAAGCTTGGAAATTGAAAATGGATTACGAGATCTTACAAAAAGACAGAAATGTTCAAGAAGCTAAAAGGACAATAGAGACACAGCGCAAAGCAATTCAAGAACTTCAGGTAAATATGGCTATGATGTTACCCAACTAAAATCTAATTTTCTGCCTTGTTATACGTAATTGGGAAGCACTTTGCTCAAGTATAAAGAAAATTAGAAAATCTTACTTCTGTTTGGATTTAAACAAATTTTCCATTTACATTGTGGGGTCAAGTTTAATTAAAAATAGAATGAAGAGGGTAAGACTCAGATTAAACAGGTAAATTAAATTGTTTGTGTTTAATTATATATTCAAATAATCAAAAGAAATTCACATAATTGCCATTACACACTTCGTACTCTTTTTAAACATTTTACAGTAATCCCTCACCACTTCGCGGTTCAAGTTTCCCCTCAGTGCATCGCGGATTTTTCTAAAATATTCATTGAAAAATAAAAATTCAAAAATAGCAGCATATCGGCAGCCGTATTGCACGGAAAGCAGCGTTGTTCCATCGTGATGCGCGAGAGAAACGGTTTCCCAGGATGCCAAAGACAGAAACTCTCTCAGAGGCTTTGTACATACCAACGGGCACTCAGACAAGGCACGTGATTGGTTCCCGGCACGAGATCGATGAATGGGAGCACGAGTGGAGCCATAATACCTATCGTATGAGAAAGAGAGAGAGTGAATGTATAATATTAAGGTTTTATAATTAAATAGATTTAAGTAAAATATATGTGAGCGAGTGAATGTATAATAAGGTTTTATAATTAAATAGATTTAAGTAAAATATGTATATATAAAGTATAAATATACATATTTTAAACCTTCTGGTACCCACACACACATATACGGAAATTCCTAGGGGGGCCAATCCTACTTCGCGGATTTTCACCTATCGCAGGGGGTTCTGGTCCCCATTAACCGCAATAAACGAGGGATTACTGTATTGTGGTTTGTGCTGAAAATGTGACCAGCCACTGGGTTACATCTGCTATGTTCTGTTCCTGATAATTTGTCATATTTACGTTTCCAAGGGGATAATACCGGTTTTTAAATGTTATACGTTTGTTTCTAACGACCCATTACTTACACACTACTGATTACCAATGCAATCAACCACTCCATTATAACCGATAGTCATCTGTGTAAATGTCTGAACAGATTGGTTTTGGTTACTCTGAAATAAGATCTGCCTTGATATCAACCTGATTTTTAAGATTTTATTTTATTTTTGGTTTTATCTTCAATAACCCAGATGCTTTTGTTACAGTTTGAAAATGAGAGTCTTAGCATGAAATTAGAGGTACAATTGAATGAAAATGAAGACATGACGAACAAGTATGTATAGCATGTTATTTTTAACTCATTAAATGTTATCTATTTATGATAGTCACTGGTAATTCATTATCTTTTTTTTTTACTTTGCAGAAATAATGCAACAAGAAACTTATGCAACATTCTGAAGGACACTTTTGAAAGATCTGCTGAGAAAATGAGCCTGTGTAAGTTGCACTGTAGCAGTCTGGTGCATTTTGTGAGTCATTACCTCACTAAATGTGTCATTATAATTGCTATTTTTTCTCTTCTCTTGTTAAAACAAATTAAATTTGATTATTCAGTTGAGGCAGAAAGAGAAGAAACTCATGGCCTCTTCTTGCAAAACCATGAAAACATTCAGGTAAATTATTGTTTCATAGTGTAAAAAAGCATGTTAGAGAATTGCTTTGAGATAAAGGACACGTCCCAGACTCACTTTATTTTTCTTTAATAGAAAGGAATTTAAATGGTATTGTAGTATTTTGCATGTCACTAGTATTTTTACTGTTACCCAATGTCCCCTGGGGGATAAAAATGTATTTCTGGTGCTGATTCTGGTTGGGGCGGTCTGCATGTTACTGGGACAGCAGAGAACGGCCTCATAGCCAATAAACTCCGTGAACTAATCAGTATAAAAAGTTGTCAGCTTCTCTATGTGAGTGGGTTTCCTTGAGTAGCATACAGTTTTTTAAAAAAAAAAACAAAAAAATCATATTTCGCTGATTTTAAAGCTATGCAGTCATTCTGTTTTGAGTTGTCTTACAACATTTTTTTTAGAAGATGATTGCTGCCTTTGAAAATCTCCGGCTACAAGCAGAAGCTGACCAGCTAGAAATGTTAAAAGGTAAACAATAAAAGCAAAACAAGTTTTGAAAATAATTGGTTTATTTAAACAATAACGATGTGCAATCTGTACTAGCTGTTGCATAATTAAAATTCTTTTCATTTTTTTTTGCACGTATCACACAGCTAAGGAAGGCCTTAAACAGTTTGAGGAGCTTAAAGTGAGATTTGAGAATGAGTATCACATGAAGGAGGAGAAGGTATGTGCACCTCTTCACGGTAACGTCCAATATTGTCAGCACAAATAACATTTATTATTGTGTTGAAATTCTTTATCAAATTGTATTACTTGTTTATGATGGTTAGCAGGTGTTAAATAGTTCCTAACAACTCTAAGTGGAATTTAGTCGAAAACTTGATCACCGAGCACGTGCATAAGATTTGCACAGAGAGACGGAGTAAAATCAAACATTCTTTAGTCTGAAATTGCACTTTGTAAATTGAAGGTCTTAGTCATTTTAATAATAAAGATGCAGGATGTAATATCGCTTCATGTTAAAATATATCTGCTGCATTTTCTAACCATTACAGAAAAATAATTGTGCAGATTAATTTGACTGACCGTTTCATAATACCAGATGTAAGAATATAAAAGAGATCTCAGATGTGATTTCAAAAGGTTTCTCAAGAGAAGTTTCTCAGCTATGATGTTACAGCTTGTGGAAGTATATGTTTTTAGAAAAATATAGTGAAGAGAGTAACGTATATTCCATTATTGTTGCCAATTAGTATAACATAAAAGTATTCATCCAGAGTTTGACCCTATGACTCCCAAAGCTGGTCTGACTGGGAGACCAAGGGAGAAATATGGCAATGCTGTTTGTTTGGGAGGAATGGCATGCTCTCTCCTCTGTCAGTCATAAGGATACTCAAGCATCTCTGAGCTCATGTTTGCAGAGGAAGGCACACAACATAAATGTGGCGCCTGGATCCCCTGCATATAGTCATTCCTGCAAACTCACTACGTTAATATCACATCACTGAGTCTACCTCCACTGCCTAGTTACAGTAGCACTGAGCCATTATTCTTTTAGTTAAAGAAAATACTTTCTTCTTGCATGCCAAATGAAAAATTGTTTGTTGGCAAAAGGTGATGTATAATCATAGATTTGGAGATTTAGTGAGCTGAAAACTCTAGCTAAATGTTTTTGCTTAATTTTTGCTTGTGGATATGGGTATGCAGGTATTTTTGTAGCCATAAGACAACCAATTTTCCAATCATTTAATTTGTATATTTTTCTTCCTATGTTACTAAAAGCTGACTATATATATGACCTACTCACCTATTATGTGTGTAAAAAGAAAAAACAATTTATTACTGTCAGTTAGGGTTAGTGTTTTTAGTGGTTTTAGTAAGTTTAGTGGGCTGAAGTAACTGTTTTAGTTTACAAGCAAGTGTAAATACTTAAAAAGAAATAATGTTGTTTCTGTGTTTTTGTCATTAGCGCTTTTACTTTTAAATTTACTTTTATGGAAAGGCATAATTTTACTTTTATAGAAAGTGAAATGTGGAATACACAAAAAAATAAGTACAGAATTTTTAATATTTTTTATTAAGGTTATTCTGCTTGAAGAAAAACAAAAAGAAAAGGAAAGTCAGATTATAGAAATTTCACTCAAACTTCAAGAGGCCCAAAAAAACTTCAGTGAACTCCAGGATTCTGCAAGTGTGTTTGCACAAAGTTTAAACCTACATAATCTTACTATTTTTTTTAGTATAATATACGTAAAATGCACTTTTAAAAACAATTTTCTGGAAGCTTAAAATGTATTTTCATTTAAACAATTTGGGATTTAATTATTTAGACCAGTATCTTCACACCTGTGAACAAGTGCAAAATGAACTGAAGGAAAAACTGGAAAGAGAAGAACAACTCCGGCAGGAGAGTGAGGTTTGTGCTTGTGTTCATAATATGTATTGTATTTATAGAATCCATTTTCTTGTCAGCTAACATTGGTATAGTTTTTTTTTGCCTTTTATTTTAATAATATGCATTTATTATTTCAGGCCAACCAGAAATTGTTAGTTAACACACTTGAACAAACCAAAGATATGTATGAAAAGCACCTTCTGGAAAGAGATCTCAAGCTTAAAGACATAAATTGTAACAAAGAGCAACTGGCGCTCGAAATTGAAGAGATACAATTAACAGCAGTGTCCTTACAGTCTTCTTTAAAATCTGAGAAAATGAGGTAAGTTCGGCAGAGATTCGATGTAAACCATACAGGTAACACTACAAACTATTTTATTGCAAAAAACAAGTTAGTCTGCTGTTTTATTGGTTCCTTTTTGTTACAGGGTTCAGGAACTTGAATCAAAAGTGAGCTCGGTATCTCAGGAACTCTGCGTCAAAAAGGAAGAACTAGGTATGTATATAGCAAGTAGACAGCAAGATAAAATCCTTCTTGCAACCTTCCCTGCTAAATCAAGTATCATCATATCATCACAGAAATAATGAGAGAAGAGAAAGTGGAGTGTGTCAGCCAAATTCTAGCTTTCAAATCTGAAATGGTATGTAGTGTTCTCAAAAAACATTTGTTTTTAGTAATAATTTACTAAGCTGATATTGCATATTTGTACTGTTTCATTAAAGGAGACAAAGGAAAATGCCCTTAAGTCTTATGATTTGAAGATTCTTCAGCTGACTTTAGAACATGAGGAAAAAGCTAAAGAAATAACCACATTAAAGGTAAAATCTAAAAATCAACAGCAGCCAAAATGAAATTAAATACGCCTAGTTGAATTGAAAATGTAATTAAAGGGAGATTTGAAATGCAAAAGAGGCATGCCTTTCTCAAGGTGGTTACGTTTGCTTTACCAAATTTATATAGGTTAAGGTTAGTAAATTAATAAGCCTTAGTCTTTAGAGCAAATAGAAAACCAGAGGCCAGGCTCTGGCTTGTTTGAGATACTGCCTAGTATCAAATCAAAATGTTGCCTTACCATTATCATTTATGCTGTTTGTAGCAGTTTCATCTTTTGTTTTCTTATCTTTAGTTATATTATCTTTTGTCCATGGGTATGATATTTCTATTTATTATATAAACATTATTTATAATTAGCGGCAATAAAGGGTATTTATTCTTTTCTTTATTATTTATGTTTTGTGTATATTCAAATAATTGCATAGCAATTATATAAACTAAATAAAATAAAACCTACTTAAATACATCATTCAAATTAACTTGCAAAATGTGTGTATTTGCATTACGAGTATCATGTACAGCAGTGTTCATTGATTTCCAAAATTGTCTGAAAGTGTCTGACATTTCTTTTTCAATATTTTCACTGATATTTTCTGCTGTATTGAAAAAAAAACAAAAGTAATCTGTCTTTTTTTCATTTGCACTTTTGTTTTATTGCATTTTTGAATGATTACAAATTTAATTATTCTGCAATCCAGTTTGCATTTGAAGTTTCAGTCTGTGTATTTTGATACCAGTGAAATCTTATCAGTAAGCACAATAAGCTGACACTACCATCAAAATTGTCGTTTTGTCAGTGTATATCCATATATTACTAATGCAAATATACATCATGCAGACTTGCATATTAAGCTAGAAATGCAATAGTGACTAAATAGTTTAATTACCATTTTTATGTTCGTATTTAAATGTGAATAAATTCTGGAACATGTTAATATAATGTGGATCACATATATTGTAAGTTTTGCATTTCATCTCTTTACAGGAAAAACTGGAAATTGCTGCAGTTAAAAACAAAAAGATTGTGGCTTCCCTAGAGGATGCTGTAAATGAACAAAAAGTATTAAAGGAGCAATATCTTATGAAAGAGGTAAAACAATTTATGTCCTAGATGAGCTAGATTACAGATGTCATCTGCCTCACCATCATACTAGTAATGGTGAAAATAAAAAATGGTGGCACACTTAATAAAATTTTGTTGCACAAATTACAGGCATAAAACAAGATTCACAGTCACACACAAAAAAAACTTAACTATGCAAATTCCAAAGTTTACGTGATATCTTTTACCCAGGCCAAACTGCATGCGATTGATGGGCAGTTATCAGAAACAATGAAGAAAGAAAGCGAATCAACTAATCGTATTAAAAAATTGGAAAGTGATCTCAGTCAATACAAGTAAGACAGATAAGAGATTTACCATTATGATCTAGAATGATAGTTGTCAGTTGTGGCATGCATATAACAAATTAACACAAACATTTTGGTAATGACTTCAGTAATTTTAAGGTGTTATGTAATCTATTTAATAAAGTTCTAGGTAATATTTCACCATTTAGAATTGCTAATACTGATGCAAATTTAGTGGTACCATGCAAAAAGAGGCTGCTTCAGCCATTTGGGGGAAGCTAAGAAAGACCTGATTTAAAGACTTCTTAACAAAATTGGACATGCATACCAAAAACATGTTCCCATACTCCTAAAAAAAACATCAGATGTTGATGGTATTTAAGTATATTTCGGTATTCTACCTAAATATAAGAGGTTAGGGTTAGGACAGAATACAGAAAATGAAACACCCCCATAAACATGCACGTTTATGATAACATAAATGAAATAAAATCTGAAAAAATTCAAGAGACATAGAGTATAGAAATGTTTTACAATTGTAACTTAAAAGCAGTGTTAGCATACATATACTGTGTAAATCAGTGTTGTAACGTCGGCTCAGACCCGAAAGGCTCCCTTCGGATAGCCAGACGCGAACCGGGTAGTGAGCGAGACCCAAATGCAGGACGTGAAAACATGATCCTTTTTATTTATACACAAGCGTAGACAACAAACAAACATCCAAAACCCAAAATAATCCACAAACATTGAACCGGCGTGTCTCTATTTAAAGTAGTGCTCCGTGATTATAAAACAGGTACAGGTGTGCCTGATTTTGTGCTGAGCGTGGTGATTGGTGTGTGAGTGCAGATGAACATACGTGCAGGGTGCAGTGACATACACAATGTTGTGGCGCCCTCAGGCGGGCATCCAGTCCACAAACCAGGCGCATTACAAGTGTGTTAATAAGTTACAGATAGATGCTTAGCAACGAACACCTGATCATAAATTAAATATCTAGGGCTTCATATCACATAATTTTTACAGTCATAGAACTACTGTTTGTTGTCTAAACAAAAGTAACATCTTAATCTAAATGACAACATTTCTCACTGATGTAAAAGTGCAAGGCAACCCATTATTTAAGGGTTTGGGAACTGAGAGTTGTTAAAACATGCAAAGATGTGCCTTAACTTAGTGTTTAAGAATTTCCATTAAAACGTGAAAGGAGATAACCCAGGATACTTTTTAATATGGGGTTTTCAATGACCCGGGGGTTAACAGTTTTAAATTAGAAAATGCATTTGGTCATATATGAAGTAGCATAACCATATCACGTTTATATATAATGGTGTCTTTATGTAGGGATATATATGATGATCTACTGGAGAGATTTAATCAGCTTCAAAAGAACAGTGAACAACGAGAGGACAGTAATCTAAATGGCAAGGTTTGTAAACTGTCTCAAAATGTATAGATTAAGACTAGTAATTCAGAAATGTTGATTGGTGAATTATTTAAAATTTAATGCATTTAATTGGCACTTCCTTTTCTCTGTTACTGTCTACAGGAAATGAAAGAAACTATGGAAAAAATGAAAATTGAAGTAGCAAAACATGAGATGGAAAAACAACAACTACAGTAAGATTAAACAACGTCCATGTTCCAATTTCAGGGTCAAAACAACTTATATTAGTCTAAACACCCTTGCCCTATAAATATGCTTTGTATTAAGTATAAGTATATAAAGTATCACACAGACCATAATGGCAGAGAATGGAGTGGGCAAAATGACAAAATACAACATCATGGCACCTGAAGACACTTAATGATACTCTATATGTATGGTGGCTTCTAGATAAACAGAGAGCAGCATTAGAATGTTAAATGATGTAAATGAAAACTCCTTTGGCACGCCTCCACTTCGAAGGACCACATTTATAAAGAAAAATTTAAAAAAAATAACATAGTTATTCTAATATTAGACTATTAATAATGGAAAAATTCTACACCAAAAACTTAACACTACATTGAATGATTTTACAGTAATATTTCTTATTTTAATGGTATACAGAAAACAGTTGGAGGTACTGAATGCAAAACTTGAGGAGCGAAATGAAGAAAATAAGACTGTTCAGAAACATTTAAAGGAAACTGTAAGTAATATTGTTAATATATCTGTTAAGGTATGCTATAAGCATCAAATGTCTGTTTTGTTTGAGTGCCCCCCTTTTGGAATATAATTTACTTGCCTATGATGTGTTCAATCATACTTTATACGTTTAACAATTAACCACAATCTCTATATTTCCTCAGAATAAAAGTTCACAAAATAGGCTGGCAAAGAAGGAACGACAAGTTAAAGCACTGGAACTAAAGGTGAAATGACGTATAAGCAAATTATATTTGTGAGATATGAAATTTTATCAATAATTTTAAAAAGTTAATGAAGAATTTTAATTGATGCATTTAGTTTTTCCTAATCCTGTACAAATTTTATTGTAACTGTTCGATGACTAACCAAACATATTTCACTTTTAACGCTATAGAATTTCAGATTTTCACATTTTGCTAACTCATTTTTATAACATATGTTGTCTTTGATCTTTCTGTACCATATGCAATAATCTCATGTTGAAGCCTTACATTATTTTTAATATAGTAGTATTTGATTGGGAACAGGTATTAATAGTGTTTGGAAACGAACATCGATGTGTGCGTGCAGGATGTTTCAGAGACAAATGCATTCAATTGCGGTTACCAAGGCTAACCGTCAATGAATCTGATCTGGGGGGAATACTGTGAAAAGAAGCATGTAATGTGATTGTACTGTGCCTTAGACGCAGCTGCCACACAAACCTGCTTGTTAAAATATTTTTTAAATAACATTTTACAGAGACCGTTCCTTTTTTGTATTTTGTTATAATCTGTGTATATCAGATAGAAAAGTTTGACACACCCTGTTGTTTTCGCACACTACTAGCAGCAGAGGATAACTAAATATAAATTAAGCGGGCAGCTTCAATCACTCTTCAGCCTGATAAAATATGGTTTGAATTACAAAAATATGCAGAAACGATATGCTTCACAGCAAAATCAGCTGACTGTCATTTATCATTCATTGGCTTCCAAGCAGTCTAATGAAATAATCAATTGCTTACCTGCAAAGTCCAAAGCTTAAACACAATCAATCTTGTGCCTGAATTTGAGGTGTGAAGGTATGACTTATGCATACAAATATTCTGCCAGTTCAGAGCCGAAGGTCCAGGCATCGTACTAAACAATATTTATGCACAGTGGTAGGCAATAACAAGGTCAAAAACAAATGAAACCGGAATGAGGGTTTCTATATTATTTCCTAAAAATATTTAAGTGTGATGAAGTTCAAGCTATAATTTTGTACTAAAGCTGTAAGGTATTTATTTGTTCTCTAAATTGGCGGGTGTGACGCACGGCGTTGTGTGGTGAAGCCTCCGTAAGCACAAGGCGCAGTAGACACATAAGCAGCGGTCATTTCATTCAACACAAGTATTTATTTCACTTGGCATGAGCTTAAAAAAGCACACATCTAAACTAAGCATCTGTGCAGGGCAGATACTGCAATACAATCATTGACACCGAGGGTTAAAACCATCCGGCTTTTATTCCCGGTGTCGTGATTAACTCTGATGCTGTGCAGGTGTGTGTGTGTGTGTGTGTGTGTGTGCATGCGTGCGCGTACACATTGATTATCACACAAACATCTGCACAGTCCTACGCCACCCTTTGGCTGCCAGCCTGGCCACAGTCCATGGGTATAACAGCGGGAAGCTAGTAAGTTTAAATTTTCCAGAGTAGGATTAGAGTAGGACAACTATTTTCCCTTCAATGTATAACTGCTTTTGTTACAATGCTAATGTTAGGTGTCTAGTTTGGTCTGTAAGATATGTGCTGTATATCTACAAAGTGAGCATAGTTACACTGCATGTTTGGTGATGTCAGAGCCGACTATTGCTAGGCTATCAGACTGAGAGAATATTTGGGCCAGGTTCCTGTAGTAAATTGGGTCTTATTGATCTAAAGCTAATGGCATGCACATACAGGTATTTATTTGCAGTTTTTACGAGGGGGATCTTTGTGTTTTCTAACAAACCATATGTCCAAGGTTTAACTTTGTTATTTGCATTGATAGATACTCAATTCAAAACAACTTTTAATTACTAAATGATAAAAGTGTCAAATGTAAACATTTAGTAGAGTTCTATGTTCTTTGTCAACTTCGCTGAGTATTGTGGCAATTAACTTGTCTTTTTAACATTAACTCAAACAATTTAACATTAGGGCCAGTCATCCTTGTTTTCCACCGATGTTTAAAATCGTTGTTAAATCAGAAATTTTACATTTTATTTTTGCACCTCTCTTGTGTTTTTTTTTTTTTTTCAGTTATCAAATCTAAAGACAAAACTGGACACCAAAGCCAGGACTCAGGATGAAAATCTAAGAGAAGTACATAATGTTTCCTATATAATGTGTACTGTGTTATTTACAGTGATTCATAGAATGCTGCTGCTGTTGTTAAATATATTTGCCGGTTTCAAAAAATGAATTTGCGAAAATAAGTTCTCTAATATGCAAATATTACTTTTTATTCTCTTGTTTTTAACACTACTGACTCCATTGACTTTGATGTGTGTAATTAAAGATTGTTCAATTAAAAGAAGACTCCCAAAGGCTAAAACATAGCCACCAGGAAGAAAATAAGAAAATATGTTCTGAGCTAGAGAACAAATCAGCATCTGAGGCTAAGCTCACACTGGAGGTGCAATTCTTTGTCTTTTACCAACTAAACATTTCTTGTATATTTTCAGATCCCAATTCATATTCTTTCCCCAAATACTGGTACTGATGATCCCTACCAAGGGTGGCCATAGTGTAGTGCATTGTACATTGAACTTTTTAAATCCATAGACTTGAGGAACCATTCTGATAAAGCCTTTTAAAAATCCTCCTTGATTTCTACAGGTGCAGAAATGGAAACAAGCATCACTGGAAGCAACGAAGGGCAAGGAAGATGCTGAAATCAAATTTCAACAGAAAATAGCTGACATGGTTGCTTTGATGGAAAGGCATAAGGTGAATAAAGTTTTATTATGATTACCATAATTAATGTTAATAAATAATCCTACAGTAGTTCTAAATCAAATTATGACCAACTCCTTTGGTTTTTTTATAGCAGGAATATGACAAAATGGTGGAAGAGAAAGATGCAGAACTGAATGAGAAAAGAATGCGAGAAGCTGAAGTTAATGCAAATAAAACTTCGCTGGTATTTATTTATTTTTTTCATTGTGGATTTACTGAAACGAGGATATTAGTATTAGTCAAATATATAATCTATATAAAAATACAAGGCATAAGGCAAAATACAAAATTATTAATGGTAAAATTATCTAAACAAATCTGACTTATTTGTGTTGATACTTGTTATATCATGTTTTAAGAAAGAACAATTTTTGTCAGAAGTGTACACTCAAATCAGATTTGATTATATATTTTACTAATAATAAAAATAGCCTTGTATTTTAATATTGTATGTCAAAATGTAATATTCAGGAAACATTTTAAAGATCTATTGCTATTTCAATAAAAAGAAATATCATATTTAGAGACAATTGTTACTGATCAACTGAATATCTGAAAATATATACAGTGAGGCCTCGACTTACGAGGTTAATCCGTGACATGGCTCTTAACTCAAATCACTCGTATGTCAAATCCATTTTCACCATTCCAATGAATTGAAATGCCGTTAATCCGTTCCGGACACCCAAAAAACACTGCAATTGTTTTGTTAAATGTTTTTAAATA
>JAOUQX010000014.1:7850192-7861383 GCA_028566295.1 Liobagrus marginatus
CCTCTCTCCCTCACCCCCCCTAACCACTTATAGCAAACGTACAGTTAGTAGTCAAAGCATTTCACTGTATGTTGTACCACGTATATTGTACATGTGACAAATAAAAACTGAACTAGATCCAATCCAGAACCAGCGCCCCTGACGTCATATGCACGACTCCTCCTTCTCCTTAAAAGGCCAATGGAATTTTCCAGACAGGCAGTTCGTTCAAAATCTCTCCGTGTGTAACGTTTGAAAGCAAGACGTTTAGGCGCCTGTTTATATTTTTTGTAAAATCTGTGCTTTCGGTTCGATTAAAAGGGTAAGTGGTTCTCTTTGTAATATATAATGTTTTATGTATACACTTTCTCCTGAAAATGTTGTTAAAGTTGCGCTTGGTGGTTTGAAGTTGATTAGCTACTTAGCTAACATATTAGCCTAAACATTAGTCGTTTATATTAATTTTTTATGGAGCATGATAATATTATTTATCGTGTTGATGTATTTTCAAATTTCATTTGCCACATAGCCAGTTACCAGTCTTTCTTGAGTATCTGAGTAATATAAATGACTCGCCGGCGTGTCGTTTTATGGACGCAAGCTAACCCCCGTTGGACTGAGGTTAGCTAGTCGCCTTGTGGCTGCCGGCAAATGGGCGTTTTCCATTTGAGCAATATTTTGTTAAACAAATTACTGCCATTTTTATGCTTGTATTTTATTTATTTTTTGTTTCATGTAGTTTTTTTGGGGTTAGTTTGGTTTTAATCTCGCAGTCTGCCACATTGTGTTATATACGCGCACGCGCACAAAAAAGGTTTGTATACTGTTGTATTGTATATCTGTGTTGCGCTTTCCTAGAAATTGTCATCTCGAGTTAATGTATCTCGCATATGACTACTATCGTCATCTCACGACCATGAATAAGGCGGTGTCTATGTTCAGCTGGTCTGACTGATTCCTTTGCTTACCCTGCCCATAATTCGTCACGGGCTTAGTTTAACAGGCTGAGTCCGTGTGAAAGTATTTACCACCACAGTAGGTCCTTAATAAATTGTCTTTCCTCTGTCTATTGTCAGGTCCGCCAACGTTTTCATAATCGAACATTTCAGTATAGTTTTTCTGCTAATTATCCACGTTTCCGGTATTTTGCCATGACTCAGCAGCATATCAGGTATGTATTAGGAATTTGTTTTTTAATTGGAGTCGCTTGTATTTGAGGTGCCACTGTGTCAATTCTGGATTTGGGTTCTATTTTTTTCCTCAGCCTCCCAGCCAAGCTTATCAATGGTGGTATTGCTGGTATTGTCGGTGTCACTTGTGTGTTTCCTATTGACCTGGCTAAGACTCGACTCCAAAACCAGAGGAATGGCCAACAGGTCTACAAGAACATGTAAGTAAATCTTTCTTGTGGTTAATCCAGCTTATGTACCTATTTTAGCCTCTTTGCCCTTTGGCAAGAGCTCAATTGCTATGGGTAAACAATATATAAAATTAAAGACCTGGGTATACTTCAGTTTCCAGTTGTCTCCATGAATCTTCCGGTGTACTCAACTGCCGATGAGCGCAGGTGACCGTGCAGCGTAATTTTTTTTTCTATACTCTATTCTATACTTCCCTGTTCAGGATCAGAGAAGAAAAATAGTGCATTCACTATTGCCACATAGTTTGGAAAATACATCTAGATAAAAAAGAACCTAAAAGGAAAAACAAGCTGTTTTTGAATTGCCTTTTCCACATTCTTCTTTGACTGCACGGTCTTGAAATTTGGGCTGCGTGTCGACACTGTTCAGCTCTCTGCGAGCCATAGGCATGACAAATTATGTTTCATGGATGGCTGAAGTATACGTTGGGCTTAAAGGCTCTTGTAACCACTCCCTTATTACCAAAGACCAAGTTGAATTCTTGTCTATTCATGTCAATATCAATGGCTAATCTCGTTGGAACGTGTAGCATAGTCTGGTATTCATGTTCATCTTTTGTTGTCCATAGCTACTTATGACGGTTGCTAAATGAAATACTAAATGCTGCCATTTAACCAATTTTTCTTCCTTTTGGCAGGATGGATTGTTTGGTGAAAACCGTGCGGTCAGAGGGGTACTTTGGCATGTACAGAGGTAAGAGTTTTTCTTTATTGGATGTTTTACCATGTGCCTCATAGAAATGATTATGGACATTGCGCTATAGTACCTCTAGCACTAACCCACGTCTTCTACTCTATTTAAGCCTTAAATAGTGCTAATAATTTTAGCCTATTTAATCTTAAATACACTTGCCTATAGTTCAGAACTCTGAAATTTGTTAGTTTTGTATATTACATTTTTTTTTACAGTGGTTGGTAATGTGCTTTGTTGTGTTTGGAGTATGCATGTAACTATGTAGATGTACAAAAGTGTCCTTAAATACCAGATAATTTGTAGAGTCCTTTTTTTTTTTTTGTCCATCCACAAGATGCACAACCCTATTCAAAAATCTTTTTGAAAAGGTAGTTCATGAATGAACTGAACTTAAGGTAGCAGAACTTTGAGCATAGCAGCCCATGTTTGTATTGGGTTGCCGCTTGATGTGAGGAATGCTGTTTGTTTGCATCTGTGTTTTTTCATGTTGCAGACGTGGGTGCCCCCTGGGATAGTGAAGGCTAGCCGATTAAGGCGCAGCCACGCTGGAGGCAAATCATTTATCATGGTTCTTTCCACTCTGCTCTATTACACTTAGGCACAATGTATTTATTTTTTGAATAATTGTTGTTGATACTGTGTTCCTCATAGACTCAATTTTTGTTTTCTTTTACTACTAACTCCATTGGGCGTGTATACTACATGCCTCTAACCACTTATTTATTTTTCTTTCTCCCTTATTTGTTTTCCATGTTTCCCATTCTGTACATACATGGCTATAAATTCTGCCACTGTCACTTGCTGTTTATGGCAGAGGCATCTTATACTAGAAACTGTCTAATTTCTATTCCTTATTTATGCAATTCTTTCTAATCTTACTCATTCACATCTTACTCATTCATTGTTTTTTT
Source organism: Liobagrus marginatus (assembly GCA_028566295.1). NCBI lineage: Eukaryota > Metazoa > Chordata > Actinopteri > Siluriformes > Amblycipitidae > Liobagrus > Liobagrus marginatus. The sequence continues at coordinate 7,853,197 of JAOUQX010000014.1, forward strand.
TATTGGTTCTTGCCAAATCCCCCTCCATGATCATTCCATAGTCACAAGCTTTACTTATGATCTTAACACATCTTATCTGAATGTTAATTTATACACGGCATGGTTCTGTTTCTTTCTGGTATGATGGTGGTGGGGAATGGATGCTCTGTGAAGTAAGTAAATCTGTTGCTACTTTTGTGGCTAATCTGCTTTGTTGTTGTCTTCTAGGTGCTGCAGTAAATCTTGCTCTCGTCACACCTGAAAAGGCTATCAAGCTGGCAGCAAATGACTTCTTTCGTCAAAAACTTGCCAAAGACAGGTATGTAAAGCTTCAGAAAATATTGTGACCCTTAATTCCTACACAAAGCGTTTAATTTTGTATTTACGAAACACCTTGTTACAGGAAGGGGCTGTCCGTGTTTAAAGAAATGCTAGCAGGCTGTGGTGCTGGCATGTGCCAAGTTGTCATTACTACTCCAATGGAGATGCTAAAAATTCAGCTACAAGATGCCGGTAGACTGGGTAAGCTTAAATGTCCTTTTGTGCATGTAATTGAAGGGTGATGATATGGGGGTACCACCAAGCACCTGTATTGGTGTGCCAATGTTTATTCTGTATTCTAGTGTATTTAAAATATTTGGCTGTAGACTAAAGTGTAACTGTTGTTTATTTTGCAGCTGCTCAGCACAGAATGCCTTGTATCTTGGCTCCAAGTAAGCTTGCGCAGACGACAAACTCGGTGTTGAGCCGCTCTTACACTGTAGTGCCGAGCTCTGCTGCTCAAACTGTCTCTGCAACACAGATTGCCAAAGAGTTGCTACAAAGAGAAGGCATCCAAGGTCTGTACAAAGGGCTTGGAGCAACACTCATGAGGTAAACACTTGTTTACACAAAAGGCATGTTTTAGAGATCAGTCTTATGGTGTTAGTGATTCTCTTCATCCCTATGCTTTTAGAGACGTGCCATTCTCCGTTGTCTACTTTCCCCTGTTTGCTCACGTTAACCGCTTGGGTAAGCGCTCTGAAGATGATGTGGTGCCATTCTATTGGTCGTTCATGGCTGGCTGCATAGCTGGCTCGACTGCTGCGGTCACCGTTAGCCCATGTGATGGTGAGTAAATCATCTTTGTGTTTTCATACCTCACCATTTCCTGCTGCTACACAAGCTAATTTCCTTTTTTGGTTTTAGTGATAAAAACCAGACTTCAGTCCTTGAGCAAAGGTGCTAATGATGAGACTTACAATGGAGTTCTTGACTGTGTGAGGTAATTACTTTTCACTCTTACAACTACTCTTAATGTTCTTTAAGAAATATGTTCTTAAAGAAGTTCAAAGTTTATTGGTCACATGTACATTATACGTGGTACAACATACAGTGAAATGCTTTGACGTCTAACTTAAGTATGTTAAGTACTGTGTTAAAATGCATTGAGCAACATTTGTTCTCGCTAAGACTTGGTAGTCTGAATGTCTACTTGTCTCACGGTTCTGGAAACATTGTATGTGCTATTTTTTGTTTTTGTCTGTTTAATGCTTGTTTTGCAGTCTAATTGCAGCTTGTGATCTTTGCCTGACTTGTTTTGTTCTTGTTTTTATAGCAAGATAATGAAGAAAGAAGGACCATCCGCTTTCCTTAAAGGGGCAGGCTGTAGGGCACTGGTCATTGCACCCCTTTTTGGCATTGCTCAAGTTATGTATTTCGTTGGAATTGGTGAATTTATTCTGAACCACAGTTCCTTTAACCTTCAGTCTCCTTAAGCAGGTCATAACTGAACCTGTTCCGGGGATGTGAGAGATGCAATCAATTATACAGTCTACCGTTAGATTGACAGCTTTACTGTCACTTCCTGAGCCAGTTTCTGGTCTAACGGCACTTCCTTTCTTGTTTACTCAATTACTTGAGTAACTGTGGCGAACATTTTGCACTTGTTAGGAAAAGCTTTTGTTGGAGGTGTTGGTGTGACTGATGGTGCTCTGCATCCTTCTAAAAGGATCTGTAACTGTGTCCCCTCAGTGAGGGAGGATGGTGTCAAAATACTGACCATCAAAATGGCCTTTATTCCTTTTCTATGGTGTCTTTTTTATTTTTGTCCGTCAATGACTTGATTCATCGTTGTACTGATGAAATAGTTTTAGCAATTATTTTACATGGTAGCTACAACCATTATTTTCAGTTATTCCATTTAACTCTCAATTGTAACATTGTGGGTACAAAGGCAGGGCCTGTAAAATTCTTTTAAAATGTCCTGTAAGATTTTGTGGACCAGTTAAAACGACTACACTTTTTAGACAATAGATGTTGTACAATGACTTGCTGTAATTTATATACTGGTTTTGACTGCTTGATGGAGGTAATGGTACCAAAAGCAACTTAAGTTCTTATAATTCTATTATCACTTTTAAACAATGAGGCGATATGCTTCTGTATTAGTGCATGAAAAATTAATTGGGCCATGTTACAGCAGAACAATTCTGCCGAGTCATTAGAGTTGGAGCCAAATGTCCAGAAGTTGTTAATGTCTCTGCCCACGTCCTTTAATGCAACTAACATGGTAATGCAGTATCCTTGGGTAAAATAAATACTGACTAAATGGAATCTATTGAAAAAACGTAGCAATGTGACGGTCTCAAAGTACCTGTAGGGTTTACATTTACTAAGTGAATAACTTTGCTGCATATTTAAATAACCCTGGTAAGGTAAAATGCATCTACCTTCAGAATAGGAGGGTTACAAAACAGCATGTCACTCAGTGTTTGTGTTAGCAACTGTGAAATCAGCATAACCCATAGCGGTGTGTATGCTATAAAATGTTTCAGCCACTTCATGTAATTATAATAAATCAACCTATAAGTGGTGTACTGTGATATTTATGAAACACTTTGAAATAAACTTGAACATGTAGCCACAAGTGACTTTGAGCATCTTTTATTTAACTTTTTTAAAGCAGTTCATATTTAGAAATTGGTACAAAACACTACAGAAATCATATTTTGCGCATTGGACAACTGGCTGAAATCGCTACTGCCATGGTTAGACAATGAAGTAGTAGCCAAGCAAGTTATAAATGTTTTAGAATAAATATAGACTCGGGCAACTACCTTAAATTGACCGCATGCTCAGGTAGGAAAGACATGCTTTGCTGAAGATTGAAGGCCCAAGCGCTACGCATTTGAACTAAGAACAAAGATACAGTACTTCATTATTATGACTTTACAAGGACTAGGGTTTTTACACTGCCCCACAAGTTAATGGCAGTTTTGTGTCAGTGTTTATGCCATGCTCGTCAATACTGTGCTATCTTTAAATTAGTTTTGAAATATGGCAGGATAAACTACAAATGGGATGACAAATAATTACAGACAGCATAAATATTGAATAAACATTGCTACAGCAGACAGGATGCATTTACAAATCAAAGCATTTCGAGGCATTAACAGAAAGCAAGCAATAGCTGTTCATTACACACAATATTTACATCAGCAGTCTTTGAGTGTAATGCATAGTTGTGGGAAAAGGAAGTTGCCCAAGCTTCTATGCTTGGTAATAGTTTAAGTGATCATACATATCAGGTTGTAATCATAACTGGTCTCAAATAAAACAGTTTAAGGTCATGTTAATTCAGTTACACTTTCAAGCTATTCCATCATAAATCAACAGAAATACAGAGAAAAAGATTTAGAACGCCGCAACAATATCTGTCGAGCCTTTAAAACAAGTTGGCTCTGTAAGGTCAGGCCAGGGGATTCAGGACAGATCTACCTGAATGAAGTAGGCGGTATGGAACCATTTATATGACTTCCATTTATATGACTTCCCTGCTGCTCCTAATGCCACAACATAGAACCATACTGAAGATCATTCCAATTATCTGTGCAGAAAGAGTCATGTTAGAATGATAATACACAATATGACACAGCATAGGCAAACAGCTCCATGTACGCACCATGACTCCTGCTATGCAGAGACCCACATATCCGATGATGAAGATTTTCTCTTTGAAAAATTCCTCTATGGCTTTGCTGCAGTCCTGAAAATATTTTTTACATCAATTATTTCAGAGTTTCTTTCTTAAATATATTTCTCTGCTTTTATTAAGCCTTGATATGGTGATCTAAATGTTCATTGTGACATACAGAGAGCTCGAGGATTGACAGTTCTGTCCAGCTGATACCAATAAATATATGGTGCTTTTGTGTCCCTCCTGCCCAGCCTTAAAGGGATCAAGAGACATGAAACATCTCCACATCTGTTCTCTTGATCTTAACCTCTCTACATGCTTCACCTAGCCTTGGTGCTCTTCTCTGAGCTGTGGTTCCTCAAACGGTTTAAGGTTCAGAGTTGTTGATTAGAAGATCATTGTTAAAGCCACAGCACCGCCCATCTGCCGCTGTTGATTCATTGAGCAAGGCATTTAACCCTCTCTTCCTGCTATCCAGAAAATATTTGACAAAATGAAGGCTTCTTCTCTGCTGCTCAACATTCACTGCGTCTCTATCTAGACCACAAAAAACCTGTTCAATACTGCCATCTGCTGGGCTTCACAATTTGACAACAGCTAATATAATTAAAGGAATATTTTTAACTAAACGACTTTTGATGTAAACACATAACGCTGTGAGTCAACATAGAGAGAATATCCCTGTCCAGCTAACACTGTTTTAGGCATTTACATGGGAATATAAAGATAAATAAGTATAGAAACAGATTAAAGCAAATGAACATAAACAATATATGACAAGTTTATTAAAATTAATTAAGAAAGGTAAAGCATGTAGAACTCATGAGTGTTGATGAATATGCATCCACCTTCTGTCTTGTTAAGTCTTCCGAATTCATCTTGCATTAGATTTTTAAAGGTTTTATGTCTGAAGTGAATCACACCACACCGCACTCTTCCCTGTTCTGGCACCGAGGTGGTAGAATAAACTTCCCATCAGTGTCAGAACAGAATGGACACCGACTGTCTTCAAATGATGCTTAAAGACATACCTCTTTCTTAAATACCTACCCCTTGATAGTTAGTGTTTTTCTTACTTATTACAAAAACAAAGTTCTAACCGTTCTAAAAGAGAGCAATGTTCCAGCATGTTATCAACGTTCGGTGCAAAATCCAGCAACACTGATGGTATGAGGTGCATAAGTGAATACGGTATGGGAAGCTTGCATGTTTTGAAAAGCACTATGAATGCTGAAAGGTATATAAAAGGTTTTAGAGCAACATATGCTCCCCTCCAGACGACCTCTATTTCAGGGAAGGCCGTGTGTATTTCAGCGGGACAATGCAAAACCTCATACTGCAGCTATTACAACAGCATGACTTAATCGTAGAAGAGTCCGGGTGCTGTATTGACCTGCCTGCAGTCCAGAACTTTCACCTATAGAGAATGTGTTGCGCATCATTAAACGAAAAATACGTCAAAGACGACCACGGACTCTTCAGCAGCTGGAAACCTATATCAGAGAGCAAGAATAGGACCAAATTCCAACACCAAAACCCCAGAAACTCATAACCTCGATGCCCAGACGTCTTAAAACTGTTTTGAAAAGAGAAATGCTACACCATGGTAAACATTTCCCCATTCCAACTATTTTGGGACTTGTAGCAGGAATCATGATTGGAATGAGCTCATTTTGTGCACAAAATTATAAAATCTCTGCTTAAATATTTATTGTTATCTATGTTCTGTTGTGAATACAAGATTGGCTCATGTGATTTTAAAAGTATTTTAGTTTTCATTTTATTCAAATAAAAAAAAAAAAAAAAAAAAGGTTTTTGGGTTGTATTTAAAGTATTTCGATTCTATACTAAATCCTAATCATTTTACCAATGTCTCGGTACTTTAAGTCATGTCCAATAACATACTTCTACCAAGGCATACTGTACTCAACTACACATTTTGCTTAACATCACTTTAGCTTGTTAAATCCACAGATAATTAGCTATTACATATACCATGACATCACAAATAGATATATCTTTTTCTTTAGTTAGTTTAAATATTAGGACAGCGCCTATAATGGCAGCACCTGGAGGTACCCCTAAGTTGTATTACATCATTCCTAGGAACTAATAAAATCATAAGTATGACATCACGCAATTGTACCTTGGTATTATTTTCGGGGCATGATGACACATCAGATTTTCCCTCAGTGTCTCCACAGCACAGCTATAGAAGACAAACACAAGAGTGAGCGAGTAATCCTAAAATAAAACAGCTAGAGTAGTAGGTTATGAATAAAATGATATGCGCACAATTTCATGGTACATGGAGGCGATTGCGGTGCCGTTGCCATTTCCAGCAATGGACGCAGTGTAGAAGATTTTAACCTCTTCAATGATCTGAAAAATAGAACACATCAGTTGTATGTTGTTAGATATCACTAGCATCTTTATTCACAGTGCACAGGAGTGAATTACCTGATCTTTGTGTAAGAAGCCAAAAACTCCAGCAGCCACTTCTGCACCAAAAATAATCAACAGACAGGAAAAGAACTAAAGAAGAGACAAGAGGAGAGACACAGTTACCAGAGCTTTTGTTACCCGCATTTTCACCAAATTTGATCACTTTCCTCCCATTCCTCCCTACAACATATGACATCGACCAAACATTGAGGGTCAGAACTAGCACAAGCTTCCTCAATCTACATAAACCCATCCACTGCATATTTTAAACAAGTTGTTTATGCTACGTCACAGGGAAGCGTAACTTGCCCTCTACTGCATACATAAGCTCACAGAGATTCCTGATTGTATAAGTGTCTCAAGTGTTTAGTGACCAGAGAGACAGTAATGCTTGGTAATTCCATCCAGAGAACACAGACTGTTTTGCTGCTCAGACTCTTAGTCAAATTTACCCGAAAAAATGTCTGTATTGCAAACAAGACTTAGTGGTCTTGAGCGGTCCATGGCTCTTACCCACCAATCCCAGAAGACACTGCGACTCCCTCACGGCCCCACAGCACCCGAAGAAACCAACAAGCATCATGAGCCCTCCTGCTGCGATCAAAATATACACAGCTAAAAGAGAAGAGAGAGACAAGGTGTAGCTGGAGACGTAACAGAGGTACAGTTTCAAAATTTACAGTTTCCAAATTCCCTCCCAGTTAATACGTCTGGGTTGTAATTCGAAAACACACCAGAAGTCGGCAGCAATGGGACACTTTTATATCTTTATATTAGTGCCACCGAGTGCTGTGTAGTTCAGCTCAAGATGGGTGACATGGCATACATTTTATTTGCTGATAATGTATACCAATACTGTCTAAAATAACGAAGCTAAAAAAAAATTTAAATAAATAAACGATGTTATTTATTCAAGGCAGGCCATGACCAGTCCAAACTTTATCCAAATTCAATCTTGATGAGGCCTGCCTATGAATTAAAAAATATATTAACAATGAAAAACAGAATAATAATAGGTAATAATTGTGTCTTAAAAAATGTCATCACCTAGATCAACCCTAATTTCAGTTAATTCTTTATATTTCTATCGTCTCTCTGCAATGAAATATTCACAATCAGGAAGAGTGAAAACCAAATGTGACTTACAAGAAATGAAACTTAAAGCAACAAACATGTTGGTGGCTACCATAACCAATGACCAAATATATTCCATATTATATATAAACACACAATTATATATGTATTTGTACCAGGTGTTTGTGGTGAGGCTAGTGGATAGCTTATTTTAAAACATCTAGTGGTTGGGGGATGCCAGGAAGGCAGACAGAGTTTCAGTTTGAATATAATGTACTTCCCCCTGCATAAATATATCTTCCCACCAGGGACCATAAAGTGCAGATGTATGGTAGCAGCAGTGGATCTGTCGGTTTCGGTAAAACTGGGCTTCTCATGACAAACAAAAAATGTCAAAGGCCCACATCAACACAGAGCAAAATAACCCCGTGTTTGTGTATACAACAAACCAACTAATAGTCAACGCAAGCTTTTCCTGTACTGTGATAGGAGACAAATCCCTATAATCCTGTTATCCCTCCCTTCCAGCTTCCAACACACTTGATCTAAGGTTTAGGAAAAGAATTAGGTTATTTAAAGCTTCCAGACAAACCAGGTTAATGACTAAATCTTGAATATTACAACTTATTGTAAAAAAAAATATATCATCTTAATTACCGTAAATTCTGGACTATAAGCCGCTACTTTTTTCATAGGTTTTGAACCATGCGGCTCATACAAAGGTGCGGCTA
>JAOUQX010000014.1:7871137-7887041 GCA_028566295.1 Liobagrus marginatus
AATTGCATGTTTTAAGCTCAAATTTGTAAACTTTGCGAAGGAACATAACTGCGCTGCTGCTAAACAATATGGAGTAATGGAAAAGATGGTCAGAGACTGGAAAGCATACATACAAACAACATATCCATAGCATTACTGGTGTACCGTTAGTTTTTGCACCCGGTGTATAAGTCGACCCCCCCCCCGTTTTGATATTAATATTTGGGTGTAGAAAGTCGACTTATACACCGGCATATACGGTAATTATAGATTTTAAAGATACTGTCGTTTTTATACACCCTCAGCAAGGAGTACGTTCATCTCGACATGTATTGTGCAAACTATGAATAATAGTCTGTATATGGTTTTGATTTTGATAGAAGACAGATAAAAGAAACAATATGTTCAAAAATAATATGGTTTGAATTTACAGCACACGTTGTAGTCAGTCTAGTCTGCTGTTAAAGAAAATGTTGCAAAAGGTTATAACCATGTGTGAAACAGGCAGTTATAAAACTATTTCAGCATTTTCCCCTATAAACTTTAACTATTTACTTCCCTTGTAGCATTTTGCAAAAATTCACAGAACTAAGAATAGAACTTTCTATTCATAGAAAAAAGTTTTTATTCTAGCCCTGCGATTAACTGGCGATTGTACAGGGTGTATCCTGCCTCATGCCTTAACTTAGCTGGAATAGACTCCAGTGCCCCCACGACCCTGAACAGATGATGTGCTTGACAAGGAATGAAGTAGTTATTCTTTTTTGCATCTACGTAAAATTACAGGAAATGTACTACTCAATAGACAAGCAGCCCTTAGTAAACACTTAAATCATTTTTTTAGAAAAAGAAAACTGGTAAAATAAAAATCTATATCATGCACTATGCGGATAAATAGGCGACTTTAAACTTAGAGGTTTACTGTATATACCTGTGAGACGTGTCCAGATGAACTCGTCTTTCCCGTCTGACCTCAGGGAGAGTACAGGGGGTACATCATAGGCTGAGCAGCCAGTGTCAGGTCATTAGTTCCTACAAACTCGTTGCTTCTGAAAGACAATAATCTTAATTAGGCAAAATTCAAAATTCTTTACTTTTCATGCACTGTTTTTTTTCTTCAGTAATCACATTATCCAGGTCTGGGCCAATTCTGAGCCCACAAACCCTGGGCACAAGGCAGAAATATTTGAATTTTGAGGATATTACAAATATTTGGATGTTTTTTTTTAAGTTAATTCTGAGTTTTACTACTGTACAGAAAAACTCCCCAAATACAAAAAATGCTTTAGTCATTTAAAACATGCCTCACACTCCTTACACGGTATTAATACACAAGCAAAAATAGTGCATTGTACAAATACACTCAATCACCACACTCAGTCCTTATCAGTCCAATGCCACGTATACGAAGTATGAACAGTGGTTTTCCTTCCATTGTTTATATATGGTAGCTTATGCGTGTGTGTGGCTTTGCTTAGTTGGTGTAGAAAAACCATAGGTGCTGACCTAGCACTCATTAACTGGAATGGAGTCTAGTTAAAACTAGTGAAAGTATTCTGTCTAGCAGGCCACCAATGGTCATGGCGACACATAGAGCCTACAGGATTCAATAATCACTTTCCAAAACCACAGCCCATTTTCATATGGTAACAGTTCCACCGTTTCGCACTGGCACACCTTTCAGAAAGGAAATGTGAACCCCTTCAGTAGCAACCACACACACACACACACAACCACACACACATTCTTATCTGCAATCATAAGCCCGTGAAAGCCACCGCCTGAAGGAAACCCTCCATGAGCATTCTTGTGTGAAAAACACATAGATAAACTGTGGCCTCCTGTTGGCTCTGATCCGGTAGGCTATGACACCCAGCACCACCACCAGTCTTTACAAAACACATTCAGTATAATGGACAACATTTATTCAAAAATCTTACACACTAAACGTCACCTCTTATTCATAGCCCTGCAGGATGTTAAGATCCTGTCCATAATGGGTGGCAACTAAGAAAATGTTATTTTTTTGGACAGTAAAAAGTAGTGCTGAAAAAAAGTATAAAAACATACTACTCATGCAGTTCAAATAATGGTGTGCTTTTTGAAAATGTTAACACGTCACAATATTTTTAAATATCACTAGAAATGTCTACTGTGTATTCCTGACATGTGAATCAAACACTAAAAAAAAAACACAACAAATACATCACAAGTAAATATGCGGATACTCTAAGTTTGAACAAACCACTTCATGACTTTTAAAAGTTAAGTTATCTGAAGCATGAACTCGTGCCTTTCTGCATATATTAATTATCCTATAAATAAACACACTGAAGTCTGGGATGCAAAAACCTTTAAAAGACCAATAAATAATTACATTATTTCAGGATTATAGGCACAAAATGAAAGTGATGTCGGCTCAGTGATGGTGTTATGAAGAATGTTTGAGTCATTAATGTAATGACAAAAAAAAAACACAAGTCCACAGCAAGTGTCAAGTATTTACCAGTTCCGCCGGAGCTGGAAAGGTTTTAAAACAGTTTTCCCCCCCCCACACACCTGTGCTGCATCTTCAAAAGCAGACAAGTTGTAAACTACCATCACCTCTGCCATGGGAAGTGTTGTCATTCTGGAATTTGCAGGGTAACCTCTCCTGCTAGACAGACAGGTCAGAGGTGTTGTACATCTGTCTGCATGTCTGTGTGTGGTCTGCATTGCTACAGGTCAAGTAAAGTGTCAAATCTGGTTAGACACTTATTCAATGTGGCAGGGAGAAAAGGTTAATGTAACAATAACTAATTGTTCCAACTTGAGTTGAAATGCATTGTTCGTCAGTTAGATAACTTTTGTGACAGTAAGAGAGCAGAACTTTTAATAGGCGTATTACATATAGTGAATCCCGTATAATTATTCACAAAATTCATAGCATCACGACTTCATAGATAAAATAAAACCCACTTTAAACACTCGGAAATGAAAAAGCGTTCTTTTTTAACAGAAAAACTAATAAATCGTTATTGAAAACAAATTTAAATTTCCATGTTGCAGATTTCAGATAGTAAGACCATTAACCCGTTATGAAATACGTACAAAAACAATTTCACACACATGAAACAGGAAACGTGCACTTACAAACCATTAGGAACAACTCCAAAAATAACAAAAATGAGTCTCCCTTATTTTTTGACTTGATTAAGGTACCTCAGAGACTTTACCTCAGCAAAAATGTGAGTATTCAACAATTATTTCATGCCTCACAACTGTTAAAGTATAGCCCCAAACCGCAGTCAAATAACCAGCTGTTTTAAATCATCCCCGAGTTTCCACTGAGGCCAGAGACTGTCATCATTTGGCACCAGCCATAATAGCAATACAGAGGGTCTATGTACTTCTTTTAGATTAAAGTTTCCTTTGAAAAGAAATAACTAGTCCCTTTTACACCTGTATGTATACATGTTGAGCTACGCATGAAAACGTCGGAGCTGGGATGCAGAAAAATGGGTGCAGGTGCTCTAAACTTGACACATCAAATGTAATACATTTGGCTATAGAAGGAGGCAGTTTTTTCGCAGAAGGGATGGAGAGCGGTACAAGAAGCAGTGTCTGCCAGCAACAGTGAAGCATTTTGGGGATTCCTTATACGTTTGGGGCTATATGATTGGAGATTTAATCAGGATTAATGGTGTCCTCAATGCTGACAAAGACAGGCAGATACCTCATGCAGTATCATTAAAGAGCTGCCTGAGTCACCTCAATTTTATTCTGCAGCAGGAGAATGATCCCAAACTGAACTATCTTCAGTTGTAGAAAAAATGGTTTGGTTCCCCACAGAGACCTGACATAAAGATCATCTGTTTGGAAATTAAAATCTGTGTGCAAATGTACCTAAAATAATGTATGCTGTTTTGTAGGCTAAGGGTGGTCACACCAAATACTTGATTTGGAATGACCTTGTTTATTTACTTTCCATTTTGTTAATTGTTAACAAAAAAAACAACGCCTAGTGAGCAACTATTCTGCAGACATAAATACCATGCCAACAAGCCAGCCTGATGTAATGGTGTGGACAATGTTGTCTTAGACCATGTCAATCACTGCTTATTTGATTATTGATGCTGACCATGTGCATCCCTCCGTGGACAAAATCTACCCATATTCTAATGGCTTCTTTCAGCAGGATACCGCTTGATGTTTCAAGGCAAATGTCATCCAAATATGAACATGGCAATAAGCGCAATGTTTTTAAATAGGCTTTCAAGTCACAGCCTCTGAATCTAGAAGAATACTTTAGGGGTGTGGTAAGACATTAGAGTCAACGCATCAAAGTGTAGTGGAAAACTTTTCAGGAATTTGTAATGAAATCAAGTTAACAGGAACCAGAATCTCAAATGAATGGTTTCAACATCTTTTAAATCCATGATATAAAGAATTGAGGCTTCGAGAGCAAAAGGAAGCCATACCCAGTGTTATTGGAGTGTTGCTGATAAAGTGGTCAGTGATTATATACATTATGCCATTCAGATCTATTTCATACTATAGTACAACATAACTTAATTCCATACATAAAGCCTAATTAAAAAAAAAATACACTGAATATATACTTTGAGTGCAAAAAATTCTGGGAAACGAATACTTGTTCGCAGACAGGTAAGCCTGTAATAATTAGGTCTAAATTCATAAAGAAGCATTTCAAGACAAAAAGACATTCCAAATGGATTGGTGCTTCAGGCCATGTGCTTTAAAGGAAACTTTGCTTCGTCTGCCAGCTAGCTACAGCTTGCTAGGAATCCGGGAACTAAGACAACCATTCTGCCCTTTGGCCATTGTTTCACGTTAGCAGTCTACAGAGGATAATCGCATGCAATTGAGACCAACTGTCAACTTTTCTTTCTGTTTCCATGACAGCCTTTCTGTTTGTAATTCTTAAAATGTCTAATTTGACTAAAAGCTATATTAGAATATGGACTCTATTAGAAATGGTAGCTAAAAAGACGAAGAATTCCGCAAAATGGATGCTCATTTGTCATGTTGTGTAGCTTCAAACCATATGTGCTGGACGCAACCACCAGAATCCAAAGGTCTAGTTTACTCAAATTAAAGAATATAGCAGGAATGTTCATCCAAATCCAAGCCTGCAGTGGTCAAGCATTCTCTCAGTATTAACAAATTCATTACATCATGCCGTTTGCCTAAGAAAAGATCTCACTTTTACAGAGCCCTTATAGAATACCACCACTGCAAGAAATTATTGAAAGGCATGATCAAAATGCATGTTCAAATGACACACTTTCTCCATATTGCGGGTCAGTACAGGCGTTAATAACAAAATGCTATAATTGTGCATAATTCACAGTTAGCTGCTTCATGGTTTTAACGGTCTTTACAGCAAAGTCTACCTACAGCTGTTCTTGTTTTGAGACTTTATGTCCTTACTTATATTATAAGTTATCACTGAGCATGCGACTCGGGTTTTGGGTGGTGGCATTACATGTTACAAACTAGGAGTAGGCAATCTGAAATAAGGAAGTGAAAATTATTTTTCCTGGGATGACATGAAGCCAAACTCCTAATCTTTTCAATTTCTGTTAACATACCCTAAGGCGGACAAGCCCACTTGAAATCAAGCCTAACTGAAAAACTGTGTGTGCATGAGATGGCAGTCATCCAGAAATAACCAGATTAATACAGAGAGGTTGGTAAATAAACCATTATTTCCACAGAATACCTTTTTTGGACCCCTGGCCATGAAAGTCCAAAACAATGAGTTTTAAACTTTAGTCTCAGTGATGCAAGAAATCAGAACCTCAAATGTTTTCTGCCAACTAAGAAAAACATTATTTGGCAACATTCAAAGGTTGTGTCTTTTAAACCTTCATTTTAACAAAGTCATATTTGAGCCAATACTTATATTTCCATTAAAATAGGCCTTGCAAAAAGAGTCACATGCATGTTGTCACAAATTGAGAAAAACATTACTTTAGACAGCACATCTAAGAAAATACATCCATTGTGAAATCCAGGCATCAGGCCATGACATTACTTAAATTTATGTTTAAGAATCCTCTTCTAAAAGCAGTATTCTAGGACAAAATCCCCTAGTAAAACATTTACACTTTTAGATCTTAAATTGAACTGGGACTTTTCAAGACAGTATAAACAGAACGTTGTAGATGCCAAAGAAAGTCGGAATTCAGGTATACATTTCCATAGGAATATCCTTAACAACATTCTAATTCTCAGAGGGCTGAAAACATTATCTATGCTAAGGACCATGAGGAGGAATCCTCTCTCATAAAAAGATAATAAATTATGCCAGCTGCATTCCATATCTGCACAGTTTCTGTATGCGTTTAGGATTGTGTGCACGTCTTGGATGCCACAATAGGAACAGCTACTTGATTTAGTATAGCAGATTAATATCCTAATACGTAACATGATTTATTTAGTCAATTTTCAGCCATAAAAAAAAAACAAGATTTTGTTCTATGTAAAACAGTCTGATTGGAGACTGAAATAATCAGTATTGTATCAATAGTCAGGGCACAGCTAAAGAAACAGACTTGCCTTTTTCTCTGGGTGTAAATTGTTCATCTGATTAGCAGCAGCACACGTCACTGTAAAGCTTTGATTTCACTTGACCCTTTATGTCAGATAATACCATAAGCATGTTATGTTCCACAGTGTTAGAATGTATGATCAGCTTTTCTCAATTTCAGTCTAAGCCTCCAATGGGGTACCAAAAGAGGCTTAGGGCTTAGCTGCCTACAATCATGATACTGCACCATTAGCAAACACTTGTCCTGGGGCACTGTGGGTAAAAGTCCTTACTGCTGTTTCTGTTTTCCATCTCACTTTGTCCCAGATGTTCAGGTTTACATATGCTTCAGCAGCTATACACAATTGTTGTTTTTCCTCAAAATATTAAAATTATAGTTTAAAGAGTAATGTTTAAATGATATGCATAAACTATTTCTGCAGAAAACAACGGAGATTATACACACCACAATACACACAATTCAAGTTATATACATTTCCCTGGTGTGCACGATTTTTATATTCACAAGAAAGTCAGTTCTAAATGGGTAGCAACCCAAAACAGATTAATACAGAACAGATGTTAATATATTTATACCACTTTCACATTTCATATGCCCATGTAAACTGATAATATATTTTTTGGTGCCAGTTCATAAAACTTACATGTATCACAAATATATGAGAATTGACTCCTTATATGAATATTTATACTGTATTAATATTACTGAACGTTTGATACAACATATGGGAAAATATTCAAAAGAGATGGAGTCGAATAACAGTCAAGGTAGTTATTTTTATTAATTGACAATAATGTTTCCCATATCCCCATAATGTCTCTTTTTAGGTACTATAAAAAAGAAGCATAAATAAACCCACCAGAAAAATGAGACTTTTTGCTATAAACCAAATCTTAGATAAAAGCCTAACATATTTTAACAGTTTACAGAACAGCGCAAAAAGGATGTGTGAGAAAGATTCTCTTGGGGAAACACCTGCATATCTTGAACGTATTTCAGAGAGAAATTGTTAAATATTCCAGACAGTTTATATCAAAATTCTGATTTATATCTGCACAGGGACAGGGTGCATAACTTAAGGGCTGTATTTATTGTATAGCTTTCGAATTAAAGCCATGTGTTGGCACATAAACATGCTCTATGGCTGGTATCTTCAAACAGAACATGAGACAGAATTTCATGTACTATGTTATACATCAGTGCATACAGATCTTGGCATTGGAACAGGTGTATTCAATTTAGCACTCCTGCAATTTGTTGTAAAGTAAACAAGCCAACCCCCCCCAACACACACACACCCCACCACCACCAGTCCTACACCCCCCCCCCTTATTTTAATCACAATTGCTTATTAAGCATTATGAGAAACCATTAATATGCTGTTACTGACTACTTGATAATTAGCTCTCAGAGAAGAGATTTATTTTCCTAACATGACTCCTGGGCCACATATTTCTTTTCTCCAGTTTCTCTTGTTATTATTCGAGTAATCCCCACCTCTGAAGGGGGCAAACCCTGAGGTCAGCACAGCAAAACGCTCCCAAGGCTATTGTCATAACTAGCAAAAGGGTTGAGACGGATTAGGGCTACTAAAAGATTTAGAGATTGTTTACAAGATACTAAACGATGATTTCGGTAGGTATGTCATGGAATGTGCTAACTTTAACACCTAAACAGATGTAAAACTATCAGCTCAGGAACAATACTTTCTATGTTTTGTAAATGAATAATTTTTACCAAAAATTACTAACTTTTGAACAGAGTGTAAAAGTCTATTAATTCCCCTGCTGTTTATACGTGAATTTACTAAATGTCTGGAAAATGTCAGTGTTTCATCGCTGGCAGTGAGATAAGCAGAGACATCGCCTTAATAAAACACTAGGCCAGAAATTAGGATGTTTGCATTAGTAAAAGAAACTGATATTGGGTCTTGCAAAGCCTACGTTGATTTTACAAACAGCAAATAATCTTTTGATAACATAGCTACACATTTTATGTTATTAATAAAAGAAACTGGAAACCTTTACATTGACATGTATACGAATAAATGGAATTGCTATCAAGGATTTACAGAAGCTCCACTTCATTGCTTCCATTTATGCAACAGGAATGTAATGAGATGTAATGGCTTGTATTCATAAATGGATAATGATTGATTGAGGAGTGACTAAGATGAAGCTCACCGTGTTATCAAGGCTGGTGATAATGAGTAGTGATGTGATGACAGTCTGCCTGGAGTATGAACATATGGTAGATAAGAGAAGGAGATTTCTACTGTTGCCATTCTTACATCTTTTCTTTATATGACTTGAGGTACATGTGCATAGTATGTGTGTATGTGTGCTAATGAAACGTTTGAATGCAAGGAAAATTGTTTCGATATTCCCTAAATTCAAGTAAGCACTTGATTTATGTTGAATACCACTACAAAGATTAGCAGTCGCAATATAAAAACAAGGGCAGGTAAAGAGATCAGTTCACACACACAATCCACAACTTGAACTATGTTCATGTGTGATAGAAGCTGAATCCCCCGTTCCCTCCCACAGACACCAAACTGGTACTTCATTTTAGTGAATGAAAGATTTGATGAAAATATAATTCTCTTATAAATTAGAGATTACTTAACTAAATACATTCTCTAAGAAAAGGATAACCATTTACAAATGTATAAAAAGAAATGTTTGATTTAAGCAACAACATGCTGTAACCTTTGATCCAAACAGAATGTATAGTTAGTGAGAAAAAAGTGGCTCAAACCTTAAATGTCTTTTCTCCAGTACTCAGCAATATCTGTCAGTTCCCTTCTGATACTTTCCAAGAGGCCGAATTTAAGCCGCTGACATTGCAAAGTTCTGAAGTTTCCAAATTCCAAACTGCCACTTAATCCCAAATTCCAGATCATGAAAACCAAATCCTCCAGTTATCCAGTGCCACACAGCTCTGTAGTGGCTGAGAAACTGATTGCTGTAAAAGTTAGAGTAAGGAGTCTCTGTGTGAGTGCCTCCTTAGTGGAAGGTATGCCCATGGTCCTAGTGCCTGACAAATTATTATTGTTCTCATTTTCCAACTCTGACACAAAATTCATAGGAATTCTAACGAGGGATATTTAGCCAGTCTCGTCTCTAACCTTTCCTCTGTTGATGGAAAACCATAAACAGTGCAGATGTTAGCTTCTTGAAATAATGAGCCCAAGACCTAAATTACATAGACAAAAGGATAATAGCAATTACTAGCATTCCAGTCAAGACTCGAGTCCTCACAAATTCTGTTGTTCTGCTGCAGGCCTTCATAGTTGCTAGTCACTTTAAAAACATAGATGGGTGTAAAAGACAAATTAAAGAAAAAAACATAAAGAAATGTTTAGTGGGGTGTTGGACCATCATACGACTCCAAAAAACGCTTCAATGCATGTTGGACTAGATTCTGGCAGTCTCTGAAACTGTACAAAAACAAAAGATCATTTATCACCTAGTGATTTGTCTACTGCATCTTTTCAAAAAATGTCCAATATATTCCATATTGTTTCAAAATAGTTTAACATTGTTGGATGACTGTTTGCATAAAAAACATTTTTAAAAACTGTTTACAAGTTTCTGGATAAGGAGCATTGTTTACTGTCATATCATTTATTTTACATTCTCCCCTATGTCTCATAAGTACAAGCAGTTTGTGAACTCGATGCCAAATGCTTCTGAAACAATGCACTATTAAAAACATGTGTTGGTGCACTGCACAGATTACCAAAGAATGTGAAATTTTAAAGAGATACTGATACAAGCGCTATAGGGACTAGATGACATTTTTACATTAGAATCCATAGCTAGTTCGATTACCTAAGACATGCTTTTTACATTGCAGAGGTCAACTCTGGGTCAAAGATGTGATTGGCTTCAAAGCTTTCATGAATTATGTATGGCAGGTGTCCAAAAGGAATATAACATCAGGACAGCAATTTTTGGTGGAAATAAAGTACTGATTAGAACATGGAGCATGAAAACTACATTATGGCTGATAGTCAACATAGCTAAACTGTAATATGCCTTAAAAAAGTCTAACTTTATATACAATTCTGTTCTGAACGTTCAGACTCATGAGTATTAACACTGGCCAATTTGCTTTCCTGTGGTATGAAGATATATTTATACTGGCCTGTAACCAAAAGATATTTCCAGAACCGAGCCTTTATTTCAACAAGAGCTTGTCAAAAATTAGCAGCAAATCTACTATTTTTGTGTTAACTAAAAAAAGATCAATAAGCTTGTCTTTCATACATTGGATGAAATTATAGCATTTATGATTCAAGACTGAAATATTACTAAAAATGGATACAATATAATAATCTATTTCCAGGTATCAACAACATTAATAGGGCAGAATAATAGCACAAATGCTGTTCAGTGTTGCTTCCTCAAATACTGGGTTCATCATCTGTGTTACATTTTTTTCTGTCCTCTGCCTATACATGCTAGGCTAGTAGGTGGATTGATTATTTAAAGATAAATTGTCTCGTGTGTGTGTGTGTGTTGCCCTGTGAGCTGACACCCCATCCAGAGTGCATTCCTGACTTACATTTTGTAATCCCAGAATAGACTCCAGAACCACTGGAGCCTTGACCAAGATAATGTGAATACTACAGATGAACGATGAATAAAAGAATGTAATTAGCAACCACCCAGCTGCTGTATTTGAGGTGGACCTCTTTCTAACAAGTGTTATCATTACTTTCCAGGGTCCATTTTCAAAGTTTCAAAGCATGTTCTCTCCTGCCTAGGGTCTGAACATATCTTTTTTCATATTCGTGTTGTTAAGCAGAAATTGTGTTGAAAGAGATACGTTTGTTCACCTCTGTGCTCACAGATGCTAGTATGAAGAGAATGAGCTTTTGTAGATGTCTGGCCATTTAGTTTATGGTGTGATATTATTTACTGTTTTATGAATATGTACAGTATGTCCTTGCTGAAATTTCAATGTAAGCTAACATTTTGCTTATAATTGCTTATATAAGCGTTTCATTAGTACAACTTGTCTTGCATTACTGAATAAATATGTTGCCGACCATCAAATTCCATGTCCTTTTATTTTGTTTTCTTGCTGATTTTGGCATGTAGTCCTGTATATTTGGATGGAAACTAAAGATTTTTCTATTGATTCAGTAAATAAGCTAGAGTCTTAGAAAAAGACAGAATAATACACATTAGTCAAAACGCCTTTTAAAGAGTGAAAGGTATTTTTACATTTGTTTGGGTGTACTTTGTACCTTCACTGTTTTTTTTTGAGTCTTTGATCTCTGCTTTTAATACTTCCACTGCCTTTTAACATTTAAGGAGGCATAAACAGATGAATAATGGTTGCGTTAACCATATATTGTTTCCACATGACATTTCCAAATCCTACTTAAGATTCCTTTGCTCAATTTATTCAGCATAGGCTTATTTTCTCTTGCTATTGAACCAAAAACTTGCAAACACAGGCCTAGATCTCTTACTTTTATTTAAGCTTATTGCAAATAGGGTAAATAAAAAGAGTTTTGAGCTATATGTAGGAGCAGAAGTCAGCCTTAAACTAATTTAGCATTATTGAAAATATAACAACCCTGGCTACAACCGTCATAGTAGCACAGATACTGAGATTTGATTTCTCCGGTCTGATTGCCTGAAAAGCACATTTCAATGGAAAAAGAACTGCTTCAGTGCTTCATGGCCTCCCATCTATCATGACTGACAGATACCCATGGACACACCACAGGGCAACAGGTAACTGGAGAACGAACAGAATTCAAGCAAAGACAAAACACTTTTCATCAGAGACAGTGAAGACAGCCGGTCATTTATGGCTCAGGTCCACATTGGCCACTGTGAGTGCTTGTGTGTGTTCCCATTGGATATTGTTGCTTATTTCAATTAAACTATAAATGCAGTTTAAAAATATTGCATTCCAACTAAAGGTAATATGCATCATTTATGCCTGTCTGTCTATCTATCTATCTATCTATCTATCTATCTATCTATCTATCTATCTATCTATCTAATATAATATAATATAATCTATCTGATTGATCAAGAGAAAGCCAGTCTGGCGTTTGTAAACGTTGTTTGATTGCAGACACACTGCTGTAAGTAAAACCAGATCCTAGAAGGACACAGTCTGTTTGCACTTATAAGCCTCAGATGAAAAGAATTATGTAATCATTTCCAGGTAGTTTTTCCTTATAAACAAGCAGGTCCAGCATTTTAAATTGATTTATCTGTTTTATGTGATTAAAAAAAAACTGCTGCTGTTGTTAGTGTTGTAAATAATGAGAAAATGAATTGGGCTGAAAACGGTTTAATAAAAGAGACATGATTAATAACTCAGCCTTCAATACAGCAAAGAAGTTAAAGGGAACTCTCAAGCCTTTTTTATTAGTCATAAACTAAAAGCATACCAGTATAAAATTAACTTCAACTTTTAGACCCATTCAAACATTCGTACAATATTATTTTTCGTTAGTAAAAAAAACTATTTCATTTAGGCTGGATCAGTGCCAAAACACTGTGTATGGGTCTACTAAAGTCGTTTAAATCTAAACATAAGAACCGCACTAAATTTCTAGCGCATGCTGCCAAGTGTCTTATACTGAAAATTCTTAGATCACACTGAATGGGTGACAATTTGTTCAGAGTTGTCATGAAAGCTATGTGCACTTCCTCTAAGGATTCTCTCCATGCTATATTGTTTGAGACACTTATTCACCTTTGTCCTTCTCTTAGACAATATCTGTGTTGTGTCAGTTGTAAAGGCCATTTTGCACACTGGGTTAGAAAGAAGTCCGGATGTTTTTTGGAGGCAAACAACTTCCTCTTTTAAGACATCTAATCTTTGTCAACATTTAGGTTTTTAAAGCTTTAGATACCTAAATCTGAGCTCTAAAGCGAAGGAATTCCTGCCACTGTTAATTCATATATGTACTGAGCAATCGAATAAAAGGCCTGATTTTCATGTCAGAAGCAAGCTCTTCAAATATTCTGTATGAAAAGAATTCGTGTCTTATATGGAACGAATGAGTAC
Source organism: Liobagrus marginatus (assembly GCA_028566295.1). Taxonomy (NCBI): domain Eukaryota; kingdom Metazoa; phylum Chordata; class Actinopteri; order Siluriformes; family Amblycipitidae; genus Liobagrus; species Liobagrus marginatus. The sequence goes on from JAOUQX010000014.1 coordinate 7,884,724, forward strand.
GACAGCAATGCTTTAGTATGAGCAATTGCCTTTTCTGTCATCTCAAATGAATTGAAGGCATAGTTAGAGGTTCACCCAATATATCTTAATTACATTCAGTCTTTGGAAGTCAGAATAATGGATGTGATAATGACACTGTCCCTGCAGAGCATCTAGGAAGCCTGTTTAAAATCCTTTTGTTCAGTGCATTTCGTGCAAGCTTTCTATTCTTATGCTATTAATCCTAAAATGTTTACAATGAGGGAGGACATTGCAGCTTCGTCTACACTGTAAACATTGTGAGTTTACATTGATTTAAAACTCTTCGCCTTGATTTGTTTCTATTCTCCTGTATCTTTGTCCTTTTTCTCTTGTAAATGTTCAATAAACAGATTATTCGTTCATTCATTCTCTACCGTTTATCAGGGTCGCCTCAGATAACGTAGGGTGTGAGGTGGGGTACACACTGGACAATTGCCAGTTAATCACAGGGCTAACACTTATAGACAGACAACCATTCACTCCTAATGATAATTTAGAGTAGTCAATTCACCTATGCCCAATCGCATGTGTTTGGAGGCAGGAGGAAACCGGAGTACCAGGGGAAAATCCATAACAAGCACGGGGAGAAAGTGCAAAATCCACATCGAAACACCCTGGGCAGGAATTGAACCCATGACCTTCTTCCTGTGAATTACAAGTGTTAACCACTCTGCCACTGCACCGCCCTAAAGTGATGAAGCAAAAAATCCCAAACCGCTGACCTTGTTGTACTAGATTTTTTAATAAACATCTGCTGAATTTTTCAAATGTTTCTTTTACGGTTCTGTTAGTAAGTGTAATTACTGACAGTCATGATTTTGCAAAAATAGGTTACGCTAACTCTTTTACATAACTGATTAGCTTATTTTGTTGGCAATTTTTTGATACTATTCCTGGAGAAATGCAGATTTAACCGGATAAACAGATTAGTAGGTAAATGAGCTACCGAGTGTGTGTGTTTTTTTGTGCAATTCTATATGAACGTATGCCTGTTTTGCAATCAGTTTTAACGTTTGTTAATGGAATCTGTTTTAAGATCACACCACATACATATGTAACTGTAACTCTCATCTGAAAGACACCTGTGTAGACCTGCCTGCATGCAAATAAGTTTAGTACACACAAACATGTGCAGGTGTTTTGACATATTAGTGACACAGGTGCGCGCACACACACACACACACACACACACACACACACCGCACACACACACAAGTTTCTCTTTCTCTCGCTCTGTTATACACATACACCTGCAAGTATTGTTGTGTATCATTTACATAATCTTTTCATTCAGAATAGTGAAGGTTGCAGCTTAGCTTGATAGTATTATTCAATCCCTTTTTATCTTTCCTCTACAGTCTTCCCTTCTGGGCATGTGACAGTAGAACAGAGAGAGGGAAATGGGTTGTACAGAAAACAGATGAACAGAGAGGTAGGCAGAAGGAATTGAAAACATAGTATTGCCCCACCTGTTTAATCAATTTTACTCTTTGTGCTGTCAGATATTTTTTATTTTTCCAGATGTTCCATAGGTTTTCCTGTGACCTCCCAGACACAAGCAGGCTATGAACATCTGCCAAGATATGTCATCAACGTTTACAATGAGGCCTATTAGTCCCTAAGCGTAGCGTTTAAAGGCATGTGCTTCAGTTTGTTGGCACCTGATAAATGGAGAAGGAAATCAAATGATATGAAATGATCTGAAACCATCGCTATAAAAAATTCTATCAATGGTTTAGAGATCAAAACATTCTTTTGCCAAACCAGAAAGAATCTAATGAGGTTAAAATAGTTGTAAATTACCAAGCCTTACAAATTTCAGACAGATGTACAATATATACAGCATGATAAATGAATTGCAAAGATATATCATGTAATATGAGCTGGGAAACATTTGTTTCCAGCTGTCGAGGTGTAACCCCTCATTTCCTTCCTGGAAACCTAAAAGCAACCTTGAGCTCAATTTTTTTGTCAGCCATTACAAAAAAACTATTTTTTAATAGTTTTTAAACCAAATTGAGAAAACAACCCCAGTCAGTGATTTTAGTTTCATTAAATGTTTTGGCAAATTATATCAGAATTTAATTGTGTGTAAAATTGAATTAGCTTGAGTTCTGAGTTGGGCAAAAGTAGTAAGACTATTTTGTGATAATAAACTGGAATCTAAATCAGAAAGTCAATCTGACATGCATGTGATTGGCCTCTTCAATTGCAGGGATAGTCGAACACACACACACACACACACACACACACACACACACACACACACACACACACACACACACACACACACACAC
>JAOUQX010000014.1:7947881-7965189 GCA_028566295.1 Liobagrus marginatus
ACTAAATGTGTGTGTGCGCGCGTGTGTTTGGGACATTGGTACAGCCTGAAATTAAGTGAAGAGAGGGCAGACAAACAGACATAATATTCAATAAACATTCCACACACAGTTAACTGATGCACTGATTTTATGTGCATTTTATTGTTTTAAAAATACATCTTAAGACACTGGGGTTTAAGGTAATCTAGGAAAGTTGCATACTCCCACTAGTGTTTATGCAGTATTTTTACTGTAGTACTTTTTAAATGTTTTAACATGCTTGTTATGCTGCTACTGAGAGTAATACATATTACCTTTTATTGTGTTTTTATTTACGCTTTGCTTGTTAGTTTATTCATACCAAATCTTAGAAATCATTCATAAGCTGGGATATGCAGAATAAAAACGTTTCACCGCATGTATGTGTATGTGATAAATAGGATCTGAAAAAATAATAATTATTTGGTTATAATTCTGGAGTAGTTGCATTGGAGTTTTTAATCATTTAATTATACATGGTCCGCCAGACTAATTTGAATTCAAATACTATATTTTTATGGTATATCAATTTACTAATAAAGAAAATTTCATTCTTTTGTATGTAAAGTTACAAGAGTGAAATGTTAATGGCTTACCAACTAACAAAGACAAATGAAGCTTAGTCATGTTCCAGGCCATATATTTCCAAACATAAAAACTTACCATCAATTAAAAAAAAAAAATCTATTTTTAATGTTATTGTTAACATATATCACTACGTATACCAACTAAGTATGCTAAGTAAATCAAGTCAGCAGACATTGCTGTGAAAAAAAAAAGAGCAATCAGCAGTTTTGATTGCATGTATACAATATTTGTATCCAAAGATGTTTCACCGGATGCAATTACAATGAACACTAAACACAATCTACTCACTAACGCTGGATAATTTGTTTATGGTCGCTTAGGTTAGATTTTCAGCAAAGGACCGCTCATAGTTGAATGACAATATTTTTATATATTTGTATGGCTGATGTACACTACTACTGCTGAAAGACTGAAGCTAAATATAAACTTCACAGTTCAAGCAGTTCCTCTTGGTTCTCTTGCATGAAGAGGAAAGATACAGAGTCGAGTATATGCTCCCAAATCTTCCAGTTGGTAACATACCAAATTTTGTAAGCTGCATCCGAGACAACACACAGGAAAAAAATAACAAGGAAAACCAGAAATATCCGATCCAGGTGATGCATCAGCTTCTCTTTGAACGTGCGCTGTTCCCGGGGTAAGTAAGCTCGGGCCTCTGTGTAACGTCCAAAGTGCAGCAAAGCCTCCTCTTCAGTAATCTCATCCTGTGCTTCCATCTCCCTCTCCTCCCAAGCTTCATGACGATCAGCCATTTTAATGAAAGATGCACAAATCTTTTTTTCAGACCCAACTCTCCTTTTAGCTACTGCAGGACAACAATGGTATATCAAGACAAACTGATCTTTTTTGTGCTGCTCTTTAAGATAGGTTTGAGTGAACATAAAACTGTCAATCCTGTAGACATTGCAGTCTAGTACAAACACCAACCTAATATACAAGGCTGATACTTAAGACACCCTATAAAGCGGATCAGAGACTTAGTGACTCAGCAGTTTCAAATCCAACATCTAGGTTAGGCAGATGGCTAAATGCTGCTCAGTAGGGCCTTGTAGATCTGAGCTAGCTGCTCCAAGCACTTCAGAGTTGGATTTAACCAGGAACTGAATATTAGGGTTAATCTTGCTATTTCTGTTGACAATCCACATAGGGGCTGTCATCACTATAAGCAAGACATTTTTTCACTTCAATGAGGCTGCTGGTGAACTGAAATTCATTCGATTAACTCGATTTTATTAATGACTTGCTTTAATATCAAAAGTATTAAGCCCCTTTCTGCAACTGGTAAAAGTACCATCAACATACTAGTTGCATAAACCACAGCTGAACACCATCAACCAAAAAATGGTTTGCATAGTAGTATTATTAGTCAAGCAAAAAATTATTTACCCAAAATGCAACTCTTGTACAAATCAAACACTGTGACATTTTCAAATTCAAACTGATTCCAAGTTCCCAATTCAACTGAAATGCTGAACTCAATCTGTTAAAGCACTACTCATACGAGACAATATTTCCTTATCAAATCAATTTATTTCTTTGCACATAAATGTAGTTTTGACTCTTCACATAGGCTTAGGAGGAGCTCTTGGGGGGGCACCCTGCAGAAAAGCAAAAAAAAAAAAAATTAGTCTGGTAAAGATTGGTTTGTGTTTTAATTTACATCTAATTACAGCTGAATATTGTGTTTAAGTGCACAAACGAGTACAGTATTAGTTACTTACACTGGGCCTAAAGCGTGGCGGGGGTGTCCGGTCCTTACGGGCCTCCCGAGAGCGGTTTCTCACGACCTTACTGTGGATGGCACAGCTCACGCAATAATGCAGTTTTACATAGAGCTTGGGCAGCACATAGGCTACATAATGGAGGAAAAAAATAAAAATAAACACATTTCTCACATACAAAACCAATTAAGTTACAATTAAGACTAAATACATGCATCATATGGGTATTTGGGGGAAAAGCCTTTTAAAAAGACTTTGAACCTACAGTCAAATACACTAGCCTCCGAGATGTCCCTCACGGCTGCAGCCTCAACAATGTTCCTTATTACAAACTTCTTGATGGCTTTGTCTTTGGGTACACACCGCGCACAGTTAGTGCAACGGATAGGCTGAACGTGCCCACGGCCCTTCTTGGCACGTCCGTTATTCCTTCTCTTCTTAGTCTGCATTTAAAAATAGGTGAAGATATAAAACAGATCAATAGCTAAAACCAGTACTCAAGACAATTGAACCATATTGAAATTGGGTGTGCTGAGTAAACCACATATTTAAGATATGTAAACATCTCTCCCATTAACAGGTCCATATACATGTCAATAACAGTGTTCGAAAACAGAACCTTCTCACTGCTTTTTAGTAGCATAGAAGCAGCAGAGCTCATCAAAAATCATTTAATATAATTGTACATTAATTGCCAAGGGCTTAACAGGGCTAAAGGAGTAAGGATCGTTGATATTTTTGTTATTTAAAAGTTAATTGCTTTTAATCAACATAAAACCAAACGCCATTACGAGATACCGCGCAAGCCATCTAAATTTGGTGTTTTTCAAGAAAGTGACTGCTCAGTAAAAATAGTTTCTGTTTGACAAAGTAGCTTTGGCGGTCAATTTGGTTAAAGCGCCTGCTTTAACAATCAACTTCATCAAAATGATAGTATTAAATAATGAAGGTACAGCCAAATGTCTGCTACGAGTAGTTAACACCAAAAAGTAAGCTAGCGTTCTCAATACGAGGCTATAAAAATTAGAAAACTATAATTTGCTAACGTTACTTAGCTAACGCGTAACATGGCCTCTGTCTCACATTAACCATTAACTTCCACATGCTAAAAGAACGTCATCCAAAATAACTTCTCTATTTAAGGTTTATTTAGTCATAGCTGCTAGACAGTAAGTTGTAATACTACGCCGCTGAGCTCGAGCTCAGAGCCATCACCCAGTGCTGTGTAACACTACAGATATAGTACTGAGGCCTGCCTTTGGCATGAGGTGCGGCGCGTGGTGTTAGCCACTCGGCAGTCAGATTTCCACTCAATATACATGGCGTAGATAACATACTACTTATATCTGCTTCGTCCCAAATATCAACAGAACAACAACGTTTCATGGCCGTATACTTTCTCCGCCACAGCACCGAAATATGTAACGTTAATCTATATTCACAGACATGGTCAACACGTTTTAGCACTCACCATCTTGGAAAGGAGGCAGGAAAGAGGACCGGAAGAGGCGGAGCGGAACTGTAACAACGTTCTTCCGCCTCTAACATAAAAACAAAAAGTATTTTGTAGTAGAAAAATGAACAATAATTACAAAATATAAAGCTAACTTATGCTACGTGACATGAAATGTGTGACATTTTTGTTATTTTCCCAATTAGAAATAATGTCGTCAATTCTGAGTGAGAACTAATTCATGGCGGAAGGGTATTATTCTGTTGTCATGAGCTGCTGGGGCTAGAATGCTTTGTGAATGAATGATGATTAGAAGTCTAAAGATCTCCAACTCTGGAAATATGGAGAATAAACAAACAAGAACTTAAGGAGTTGTTTCTAAGTTCATGGTTTAGTGAGTCCAAATCTATTCAATCAACACCTGTTTACAATTGTAAAGTTCATACAAATGATGAGTAAATATTCAAAAAGTCTAATTCTTTTGGTAAACATTTCCCATATTGTTGTTTATTCTTGTTTAACGTTGATTCTTCCCTAATCTTTCCTTATCATTTTGATATGTAGTTTCTACTTTACAATTTTTGTAATATTGCTATGTTTTGGTGGCTTGGTGAAGTTTTAATGAATGTCCCCATTACATTTGCTTAGATTTGGTTTCGGTAAAAATTGGTCAGGCTGCTCAAAAACATGCAGGTAGGTGAATTAGTTATGCTAAATTATCGATAGGTGTATGTGCATGAAACGCTGTGACTGGTGTCCCATCCCGAGCATATTCCTCTCTCACCCAGACTGAGGCTTGACCCTGAACACAACCAAAATCGTGAATTAAAAATGAATATTATCACAGACTTCTGATTATACAACTTATACAGACTTCCTATATATACTAAAGACATATAGATTCACAAGTTTTATATATTCTTAAGTGTTCCTAGTTCATCTAAAGCATTGAACCACTTGCTCAAGACAGGGAGCAAGTTTTCCCTGGGTACTCCGGTTTCCTCCCACCTCCAAACACATGCGGTTGGGCATAGGTGAATTGTCTACTCTAAATTGTCCATAGGAGTGAATGTGTGTGTGTGAATGGTTATCTGTAAGTGTTAGCCCTGCGCTTAACTGCCGATTGTCCAGGGTGTACCCCGCCTCACACCCTAAATTAGCTGGGATAGACTCCAGCGCCCCCGCGACCCTGAACGGATAAACGCTAGACAATGGATGAATGAATGCAATATCTGCATCAAACCTATACTAAAGTTGGGAGGGATGGGTCGATGGATGGATGGCTGGCTTGATGGATGGATGGCTGGATGGATGGATATGCTGTGAAGTCTCTAATAATCTTGATTGATGATTTCAGCATCCACTGGATGTGTAATTGACTTATTTGTTAGAATCTGCGGGAATGGGTTTGGGCTCCTTAGTTCCTCTGACAGGAAAATCATTCATTGACATCTTTTACAATGGAAAGTGGTAGCTCAGTGGTTAAGGCGTTCGATGGCTTATTGGAAGATTGTGGCTTTGATTCCCAGCACCACCAAGTTGCCACTGCTGGACCCCTGAGCAAAGCCCTTAACCCTCAACTGCATAGTTGGATAAATAAGATAACTTTAAGTCGGCTGGATAAGGGTGTCTGCTAAATGCTGAAATTTAAACAATGTCTTTTTATAATGGTGTGTTTCTATCTTTTACAATGGCGTGCTTCTAATGTAAGTTGATATATGGGCCTGATTGCAGATGTGCACAAACCTTTTGCCATATAGTGTATGTATTTTATTTTTCTTACAACAAAGGTTCTCTTGGTTACACCTATTTGTTGCATTTCTTGCTTATGTGAATGTTCTCTCCCCAAAGTGTTTTTAGAAGTACTTTACATTACATATAGTTTACACACAGTGTGTTTAATCATTTGTGTCACACATTTAGGGTTTTATTTGACTTCATTTAGGTTACCTGTAATATAACTCTAAGTGTTTTCTGTAAATGCTCAGTCGATACCAGGACTTGACAGGTTTTAGGACCCAGCAAAACAAAAATTCCTCTTCACTCAAGGACTCAGGGACAACCCATAGTTGCATAGCAACATTTAACAGCCCTGTACAACAGAAGTACTCGGTAAGGACCTGTGTGTATGTTGAATTTTCATTTACCGGCCATTTTCCGTAAATAGAAATGTTTGATTAATGTGGGCCTATAGGAATTTATTAATCTACAATAACTGGTATGTGCACTTTAAATCCCTGCAGGTGTGTTTGTTTGTTCATATATTCTTAATTAGCAGACCATAAAAGTAAAAGAGCAGTTATGCCAAAAAAAGGAGGGAAGAAAGGAGGAGGAAAGCAGATCACTGAAGAGGAGAGACTTCTGTTCATACAACAGAAGGCCCAGGCTGAAGAACAGCATGCTAAAATTAAAGAAGATGTGCTCACACAGTTCCTTAAGGTGTGTATGTGTTCATATGAAGAAAAACAATTATTCATAGGTCGACTAACATTACAATTATTACTGTTTCTGTGGGTTTAATGCCAAGTTGGTCCTGATGTTGGTTCATATTTTTTCGGTAGGATAAACTGCAGAAGGAACAGCGAAACAGCACTGTTAACATGCACAAGTTAAACCAGCAGTGGCGCTCGAACCTGCGCCAGACTCGAGCGGCAGAGCTGCGTGAAGATTTTGCAATTCTCAGCCAAACTTTTGAGAGAGTTGTGGACTGCAAGGACAACGCCATTAAGGTGCGGAGGTTGAAATGATGTAGATTAATTAGCCTATGTGTTTGAAGCATGACAATTTAAACACTATCATCATTTTAACCAGGTATGTGTAAATGTTGTAGTTATTGGTGTCTGATCTGAGTGAAGCAGAGCAGCAGTCAGCAATGGCTCAGAGGACTCATCTCCAGCATTTAGATCATCTGCTGGAAATACAAAAAAGCCGGCTGGCATCTCTAGACTCACACTGGAACACCAATGTTAAGGAACTCAGTACTGAGTACAATACAGAGAGGTATACGAGACATTTTTTCAGTTCACGCATGCTTTTCACATACATGTTTTTATGTGTATGACGGTATGTCAATGGTACGACCTCGATTCCAAAAGAATTGGGACGCTGTGTAAAATCTACATAAAAACAAAGCTCATAAACTCATATTTGATTCACAATAGCACATAGAAAACATATCAAATGTATAAAATGATACAAATTTTAAGAAAAAAAGGCAGCAACACGTCTCAAATCAGATATGACAGGCCCATGATTACAACAGTGTAGCATCACGTCTACTTTTAACAGTGTGTAAACGTCTGGGAACTGAGAATACTAGTTGCTGGTGTTTTGGGTCAGTTATGGCCGCAGCATTTCTGGTTCAAATATAGCTTCTTTTTTGCATAATAGAGCGTTAACTGGCATGTCTGGATTCCACAACAAATGGTGTTCATAGAAAATTAAGTATTTCTGAGCCCATGCAGTGATGTCAGTCAGAGAATCATGACTGTTTTTAATGCAGTGCCGTCTGAGGTCCTGAAGATCACGAGCATCCAATATTGCTTTTCAGCCTTGTCCCTTGCACACAGAGACTTCCCCAGATTCTCAACATCTGTTGATGATATGATTTTAGATGATAATATTTTCTTTATGTAGTCTTTGCAAATTTATCGTAAGGAACATTGGGCCAGTGATGGCCAGAGGGTTGGGGTTACAAGCCCCGGAACTGGCAAGTTACCATCAATGGGCCTTTGTGCAAGGCCCTTAAACCCACTTGCTCCAGGGGTGCCGCATGCTCTAGCTGACCCTGCGTAGGTACCCCTGTACTCTGGGATATGCGAAAACTACCTAATATCGCCCTGGGGATTAATAAAGTGTAATAAATAAATAAATGAAAGTTATTTGGAAATTGTTTCACAATTTGTAGAGGCAGTTTTTCACATATTGATGAACCTTTACCCAACTTTACTTCTGAGAGCCTCTGACTCGTTAACATGCTCTTTTTATATACAATCATGTTATTGCCATGTTGCCAATTAATGATAATTAATTGTAAAATGGGTTTTCAGCGCCTCCTTCTTAGTGTCTCAACTTTTCTGAGACCATCAATTTCAAACTTAACTTATTCTTTTTCTAAAATGACACATTTTCTAAGTTTAAACATTAAATATAAAACACATGTTCTATGTTCTATTATGTGCACTACTGCAGAAAACAAACTATAACATACCTACAACCATAACGTAGTTATAACATCACAGCACTATAACACTAACTATAACACCAATATGCAGATCATTTATTTAACTGATCAGAGTACACAATTGATAGTGACGATGAATGATATTTATTGTGATAACAGCCATATAAAATGTGCAACAAGTGATGAGTGAATGTCTCTTCAGGACCCGAGGACGTACAAGATGATGTGACATGTATCACCTACACAGCGCTAAAAGAATATCAATTAAAGTACAACAGGAATGGGATGAGGGGGGTATGGGAAACATCCTTCAAAAAATCTGTCCAGTGCTTTGATTGAATTCTGTTTTTCCAGGGAACAAATGCTGAAGCAGCATCAGCAGGACACTGAATACTTGCAAGTAGCCACCTTTGCCTTAGAACAGCGCTATTCCGGAGTATACAGTGAAGCCAGACACGACTACCAGAGTTCCCATGATGACATTCAAAACCAGGTTATATTATATTTGCTTCATTTATAGCAAAACTAGAATATATCTGTAACACTACAAAATATGCCTGCAGCCTCATACCATTTAAAGTATTGTATTACACGACTCTGTAGAATACTTGATTCTTATTGGTCAATCGCGCCATCCAGTGGTATGTTATTACCAGATAACACGAGTTGACCGGTACTACTTAGTTTTTTAATGTGCCACTCCGTTTCTTAGCTTTGGAGTCCTGTCTTAGTTTAGCTTTGCATAAAACTCAAGTCAATATTTCGTATTATACTTATAATAATATACTTTTAATTAAAAAGATAATATACTTCCAGCCGGTTGTAAACGCAAAATAAACCCCTTCAGAGTGATGCAAGACCATCAATCTGATCACTCTTATCACATGCTTATTTATTAAAGCACCTGTAGAATGCCTGATCTTGACTCAGGTTGGTCTGTGATTGTGCAGGACATTGAGGACAAGCATGCACTGCGTATGCAAATGGAAGGCACAGTGGAGGAGTTGTGGCAGCAGTTTCAGCAAGAACAGCAGAAGTACAATGAAGCCACTGAAGATCGACAGATTGCTTTTGAATCGCTCCGTGCCACAGACCAGCGCAATGCTCAGGAAGTTAACTTGCAGATGAGGCACATGCAGAAATTACAGGTCAGACAATGAAAAATGAATCTCTGCAAAATATAACACACTTATAAGGATTATACACAATATGGCCAAAAGTTTGGGGGCACCTTTCCAGTACACCCACATAAGCGCGTCTTCTCCAAAGATGAGAATAAGGATATCTTTATATTCTGTAGCAATACAATTTCCCTTCACTGAAACTAAGAGATTCCAGTGTTTTAATGAGCAATTTGCCACAGCCATGCGTCAAAATCTATTGAAAAGAATATAGTGTGTGGGTTAGGATATGAATAAGAGTGAGACTAAACCTAGTATAGGATGTTAAAAAACACATGGTGGAGATGGTAAGGTGTACACAGTGTAGTGTATTAAAATGATTTTTGATGATGATTATGCTACTTGTGTCAGCTGTTTATGTCTTTGATTTGCTTGCAGGGAACCATCAATGAGCTACGTTCTCATTTGAGCTCCAATCAGAGAGAGAATGAGTCATATGCACGTAGCCTTCATGTGGAATGTGAGGAGGTTACTCAGCAGGTCCAACAGATCAGAGCTAAGCTCAGCTCTGCCCAGGCAGCTGAAAGAACACGGCTAGCTAATCACACTTTGTGCATTCATAACACAATAAAAAGGCTACAGGATATTATAGGAGAGGTATGCATGTAAATAGTTTTCATATATTTAGTTACACACACACTCATGCTTCTGATCGGCTTCGAAAAGTATCCCTAAATAAGTAATTAGTAAACCCTAATATGTTGCATATTTGGTATTTTCTACATATTCTTCCCCATTGTTTTTCGTCTTCAGGGAGAGACGCTGATACGTCTGATGGATGTGTGTCAAAAGCTGGAAACGGAGCAGGACAAGGTGCTGCCTTTTTATACGTCATCTTTAAATGCTGAGGAACTGATTCAGGAGCAAGCACATGCTAAGAAGGTGATGTCTGAAGAGTTAGCACAGGTAAAATGCACATTTGCACACATCCCCTTAGTTGTAGTGTCATACCTTACATATTACATTCCTCTGACATCACTGTTGCCTAAAACACAGCAAACATACCGATTTAAACAACTGAAGATTTGGAATATCTAATACGTCCTAAGCAATGTTCCCAGTTCCCAATGTATGTGTCTGGACCACTGTGAGCAACATCAGATGTGCACGCTGTGGCCACACACTCGAAAAAGAAAACATCTCACCCAATTTCACCGCTTGTTCTTCTATTTGCATCTACTCCGACAGCCATTCCATCTTAAAAGAACCGCATTTCTTTTTCTGCACGGCGCGTATGGGCAGGGCACATAAGCAAGCACTGTCAATGCTATGATTGGCTGCGTAGCGTAAGTGAACCTTATCGTATCATTGGCTGGACTCCTGTCACTCACTGAGTTGCAATGCAAAATGGTACAGAAAACAATATTATGGGTCAAATTAATTAGATTAGATTAGGTCTAATATTAGATATTATTTAATACGTTTATATTGAATTTTATTTTATGCGCTGCAGATTTTCTTGTGTGCTGAGAATGTGCGAGCAGTGCGCAATTGCGCAAGCGCGCATCTTAGAGGGAACATTGGTCCTAAGTACACAAATTTTGGAGCACTTGTTTTTTTAACGTGTTCCGTCATCTCTTCTTTGCTGTTAGACCATGATGGGCTATATAGATCTAGAAAAGTTCTGGCAACGTTACAACAAAGTTCTACTGGAGCGTTTGTGTTGTGAGCGGGAGAAGAAGGTTCTAGGATGGGAGAACCAGCAGTTAAGGATTCTACTCAAGCGGTACCTGGATGAAATCTCTGTTAGTGATGAGATCCTGCAGCAGCAGAATTCACCGCTCATGTTGTCCAGCCCAACACTTCATGCCTCTTCAGCTTCAGAAACCCAAATAAACGCACGCAAGACTGTCATAGAGGCAGCTCATGTGGTGCAGTACACACTGTAGGGAAGTAGGTAGCACACGTGCTTGAAAGCAAACGCTGTTCCAAAGACGGCGCCAAACACGTCAACGGCTTTAAAGGTAAAGCAGGCACAATTTAAGCAAAGAACACACACCTATGTTTTTAATGTTATTAAATAATATTTAGTTATGATACTGTGTACATCTGACATTAACATGACTATCATAGGTGGATTTATGAAAGATGCTCAACAGGAAATAAAATGTATGCTTCATTTTCCTTACTTCATATACCATACTTTTGAGTCATCTTTTCAGAAAGCTGTGATGCAAAATAAGAGGGAAAAAACACCAAACACCAATGCAAAAGAAAGATTTTTTTTTTCCTTCGTTTTTTTTTATTTAAATAGGTTATTGTTCCTTTCGTGTTCTTTTTATTTCTTCTTGCTCTTCTTGTCCTTGCTCTTCTTCTTGCCTTGAGGTTGTGTGTTGGCCTTCTTGTAGAGGTAGAGACCCACCAGTCCCAGTAGAGTGGGGACAAGTGCCAGGCACAGAAAAGGAAAGATGTCATTCACCAGCTTCTGCCAGGGCGTCTGCTGCACCAAGGAAATGACCTCCACCTCAAACTCCAGCACAGCATCACCTTCAGAGAGGGAAGTAAAAGAAATTCTGACTTTATTCCCTTGTTTAAGGGAACAGCTTCTTAATCAATCATGCCAGCCACAATTAAATACTGTGGGGAAATGCTAATTATCCAGATAAACCTTATCGTATTAGCACAGTGCACCCTCTTCTCCTCGCTCTCCATGGTTCATATCTGTGCTCCGTAGCATTTAAACGAAACGTAATTAATTGTGCATTGTGCTGCTACTTCACGTGTATCCTGTTAGCTGAAATGCTAGGCTCTCCTTAATGACCAACATTCACCCTATTTCCCGTCTACACAAGAAACAAATGCATCAGTCATACATTTCCTGTTGCCCTAATTCATTCAACCCCGAAACTCACTTCCAAAAGATTCTATTCACCTTTTTTCTACTTTTGCTCCCATCATCCCATACACCGAGAGGCTCAATATTGTCTCTCTAATGATTCTGTGCCGTTAATACTTGTCTCAGTATTGAGCCTAGTTTACCTTTGGTACAGTCTTTTAGAATAACCTTTCCACTCGTTTCTATCCCCTACTTCTGCTGAAATATACAGTGCGTATCCCATGACTCATGTACTGTATGTATGAATAGTGTGAGCGAGCCTCTGATCATTTCAGCCTTTTCATTTCAGACTATTTGGCAAACCTCAAAGAGTTTTGGAAGGTATGTGGAGAGGTATGTAGAAGGTAGAGGTATGAGGTAGAGGTATGTGGAAAAGGCAAACGCTTTTAACTATATATACTGTCTATATATAGCAATCAATGGAATTTTTTATTCTTTTTTAAATAGTACATATATACAAGTTAATAAGGTTTTATTGGTCTATGTTTGATTTACTTTGTGTAGTGTATTTTGTATTGGTCACCAAGCAAAATCTGTTGCCATGTAATCAGTCTATCACTTAGTATTGAGCAGACAGTAAACCTGCTTGTTTTTAATCCCTCTCATCATGTTATTTTGATTATGTAATGTTTAATGAATTGGCATATACTTATTCTTGTTTTTACTGTAACACATTCATTACCCTGATTGTTTTTGGTGCAATTTTTTTCATTTATGTTATTTGTTCTGCTGCTTGAATTATATAGTAGCAGGTAGCTTTGAGTCTGATAATAACCCTATTTAAATGAATGCTGTTTAAATAAAACATTTCGATGAACAATGGTATTAAATACAGTAGACTAAATCTTGCTTCGATCATTCTTTTAAATCTTTACAGACAGAAGCGGCCACATTGCCTACAGCTGTTGTTAAAACTTTTACCCCACCCCACAGCCAAAACACACATACACACACACATACACACACACATACACACACACCACTAATGAGTAAGCCTTACATGGCAAGATCATTTTTAGAACAAAAAGTCTGTACATATAGTATAGCAGCAAATGAATATAAATGGACTCCTGTCTAAACTGTATCCTTAATATACTGTATGTTTTAAAAAGACTGTATAGCCTTGTGGAGCTTTTAATATTTGTTAATCACACTATTTTACTATACAAAAAATGACAGAATTATTTAAAAAATTATTAACAGACATTTTTTTTATGTATGTCATGAGTTTGGTTCAGGAAACTAAGAGCTATTATGTTACCTGGGATAGTTGGAGGGTATCCTTTTTTCCCGTATGCTAGATGTGCTGGAATGGTGGCCTTGATTTTTTGTCTGAGGATAAAGAAAATGGTACAATAACTGTGTCAGGGTAAACTAAGAAATACATTATTAAATCAGCTTGTGTCATATTTAACGAGTATATTTTAATACACGTTCATTTTCAATAAGTAGAGCGGTTTTAATTATATGAACTTTTTTGATAACATACATTCACTTAATAAGCCTGAATGCTTTTGAAATAATCACATGACCTTGTGTGCACTTGTAAAGTGCTTGAGACTTGTAAAGTCTATTAACAACCTTAGATATTCCGCATTAAAGCATTTGATACGTACCCTTCACAGACACCAACCAGGGCTTGTTCTAGACCTGCATGATAAAGACATGTTAATATCGTCCCAAAACTAGTCTTAAAAATTGAAGAAGCATTAAAACCCTTATAATCAAAACAACTATACATTATTTATTCATTTTTCACTCATTCATTTATTCAGTATCTGATTCATTAGAATGCTGGAACAATGCAGTCTACTGCCCTGTACCAGGTACGCATTCATACACCCATTCAAAGCTAAGGATAATTTTAGTGTAGCTAAACCAAAAATGAAGCAATGACTTCAGGAAGTGAGGGATTGATTTCCTGATACATTTGAAATATTTTGTGTTATATGCATGGCAATGTCATATACAGCATATACAAACTATAAAATGCCACATTTTAAGTGAATTTTTACCCTGTATGTTTTTGGAACGCTGCCACCAATTAAAAAAAATTGTTGAGATGCAGTGCTCTCTAATACAGACTGCAGATCTATTTGCAGTATGTGTGGATTTGTTTATTGATGTAATGTAGTGGTGTAAACTCTTTGCAGATTTATCTTTGTGGGAGGAAATCAGTAAAGGTTTCTAGGGCAGCAGAAAGTCATGAATACACGGATAGAACATGCACACAGGCCATAACCCAAGCTCAAAAACTGAACCAGGGATCACAGACCTGTGAGACTTTAGAACATTTTATTTTATTTCTTTTTTAATATGCAAACTATGACTTGCGCTGTACAAAAATGTGTACATCATTCATTAATCGAATCTTTAAAAAAGTAGTAGAGGGTGACAGCTCAGCACATGTAGCGAATTTCCTAAAGCTACTTTCCTTCCAACAGCATCACTGGACATACCTGAGATAACAGTTCGCTTCCCTAGTTCAACCACCAATGCATCGCGAGACAGAGAGGAGTCGATCACCTTCCCATCTAAAAGACGGCCCTGTACACAGCACAGGCTTATTACATTGATGACAATTGGCTGACCCCTTTACCCAATGCAACCTACATTTAGCAAATTTTATACAACTGGGCAGTTGAAAGGGCAGCACAGTGGCAGAGTGGTTAGCACTCCTGTATCTCATGGGTTCGAATCCCTACAGGGATGTGTGGAGTTTGCATGTTCTCCCTGTGCTTGCGTGGGTTTCCCTTGGTGTTCTCCGGTTTCCTCCTGCCTCTAAACACATGTGATTGGGCATAGGTGAATTGGCTACACTAAATTGCCCATAAGAGTGAATGTGAGTGTGAATGGTTGTCTGTCTCTAAGTGTTAGCCCTGCGATTAACTACCGATTGTCCAGGGCGTACCCCGCCTCACACCCTAAATTAGCTGGGATAGACTCCAGCGCTCTTGCAACCTTGAAAGCGATAAGCGTTGAATGAATGAAAGCGCAGTTGACATTTAATGACCTTGCTCAAGAGCCCAGTACTGGCAGCTTAGTGATCCTAGGATTTGAACCCTCAACCATCCGATCAGCAAAGTCGAACACCTTAACCACACAGAACTACAGTAGGTAGGTATTTACATTTGTAAACAGAATAAATCACTTCAGTATTAAAACGATGTCATCCAGTGGTGTAAATAGTGTTGACTGACTATGTTCGACACTGTTTGGTGTGCTGCCAGTCTGAACTCGAGTGCTGACGTGTTGCTCCTCCTCCTGAAGCACACAGTCTTCGGCATGAGCAGACCGACTATTCGTCACACAGTGCTAGTTTGAAGAAAAAAAAGCATTCCAGGCCAGGTCACGTTTCCATGTTGACACATCAGCATTCCGGTTTAGCTTATTCTATGGATCTGTCTCTGAGCTCACGAAAGCACACGTCATCATTGTACAACTCAGCGTGACCGAGGCTCGACTACTACAATATTCTCTCATTCATAATCCTTAAACTACACTCAATCCCCAACCGCCACCTCGGGCTCGCGCACTAACTAGCGCGAAAATAACCGCAGCTGCTTGCTTTTAAGCGGAATGGCTTCAACATCTGGATTTCACGATGTTAGTCACACGTCCATATTTTAAACACAACGTGGACAGAAAGGCAAAGTCCACTAGGCGGTGACTGTTTTTAGAAATGCTTTGCTTTTTTTTTTTTAACTAATATGACAAAAATATTTTTTAAATATATATTTATGTTAATATATTTATAGTTTTTTTTTTAGTTCGAAAAGAGCACGAGGCCTTACCGTGTAATGGATATGAACTGTGTCCCCCATCACTGATGTTACTGTGCATGTCTCCGGCTTTGCCTTAAAAAAAAGAAATACATACATCACGGCTGTATCGATGTGCATACGTGTAACTGGACAATACGTTTCAAGGCACGTGCAACTGAAAACCAACGCGTGCTCTTCAAAGCAGTGCTCAACTGATGGCTTTGCTACATTATAATCTGCAATACATTCTTAAATCCGAGTTATTGGGGTGTGTGAATAGGATACTTCATGTTTTATTGAAGAAACTATTCACCCAAGACATTCCACAAGGAAAGAAAAAACTTAATGGAACTCACCAGGGTTTCCACCTCTAACTCCGCCACATTTCTATCCGGCTCACTGTCATCAGCTCCAGCCAACAACAAGCCCGCGAGCAGCATTACAAAAACACCACCCCTTAATAACATTGTAACAATTTCAGTAAAATAATAGCTTGTAATAACTCGATTTGGTTAACTTGGAAAAGGGTCCGCTCTGCAGGACGCGTCGTAAATCAAAAACGACCGCTTTGCACCGACGGAAAATCTCACACACAAGCACGCGCACAAATTTAAATAGCTTGCGGCTCGATGCCAGTTAAGGCTGATGTGTTATTATAACGGAATGATAAAGGCGCAGCAGACACGTGATCTCTGTCCTAACACCTGGCTATTCGGAGCACCGCCTCCAGAATTCCTCCAGCATCCCAGAAGTCTCTGCACGACGCGATGACTGACGGTGCAGTACCGCCTGCTCACGCCGGGTGGCGGTAACGAAGCATATGAGTTCATGCTGCCCAAAAACATTTTAATAGCGATGACCAGAGGAGGACACAAATAATCTTGGGGTGGCACAAAAAAAAATTATTTAAAAAATAAAAATGAATCAATAATAAGATGTTTAAAGGTTAAGAAGAAGGTAAATGTAACGTTATGATTTTAATGAGAAAGTAATTACTCTTTAAATAGCGTAGTTTTAAAATAATTATACTTCAGCAAAGATATGTGCAAACCAAATAAAAAGACAAGATTTTGCTTAAATCTACAATCTGTCTGGTGACAGCAGCGGGTGCTGAATTTTATTTCCTTTCACTTCATGAACGTTTGTGAATTTACACTATGCTTTTAAATGAATATTATCCGCTGCAAAATCATACCAGGGGTGGCCACAGGGGGCGCCCCTGTTTAACATATACATATAGAGGAACATATACATATATTTATATATATAAGTGGGGGAGGGGAGATGAACATATTTATATATTTACATATGTAAAAAAAGAATTTGCTGTAAACAGTGGTGTGCGTATATTTGAGCAAATATTCAGTTTGTGTGCAAAAAAAACATAGAAAGAGAAGGAGGAGATTCAGTAGAATGAGGTAGTAGAAAAGGCAGGAAGAATTTAAGAAAAAGCAGACGTAGGTGATTTGATGCAGACTTGTTATTGGATGAGATGAGGATTCTCATTGAGGGCGCGGATGGTTCGCGGAAAGAAACTTTTCCTCATTCTCTCTGTTTTTGCCTT
>JAOUQX010000014.1:7987284-7998161 GCA_028566295.1 Liobagrus marginatus
GTGTGTGTGTGTGTGTGTGTGTGTGTGTGTGTGTGTGTGTGTGTGTGTGTGTGTGTGTGTGTGTGTGTGTGTTTGGCTTGAATAGTGACATTCAGAAAGCATGTGTGTTTAATGTGCCAATTGTTGGCATCATTTCCCCGTTTGTAGGTGTAACTGTCTGGGAGATGATGTCATATGGGACAGAGCCCTATGCCACAATGAAACCACAGGAAGTTCCGGATCTGCTGCAAAAGGGCGAGCGTCTGTCTCAGCCTCAGATCTGCACGATTGAGGTCTATATGGTTATGGTCAAATGTAAGTCCCCTCAGTCTCTTCCTACCCGGGACTATGATACAGGAGTGTTTAAAGTATTAATCATTACACACAGTGACAAGGGCAAAATGAATGTATACGCAGATATGATTTCCCTGACCAGATATATTCTCGTCTGACTACATTACTACCTAGTCACTATAAATAACTGTATTACTAATCAAATTATTAATTCATATTTAAAAATGAAATATATTAATAATTAAAAATGAATAATGTATTTCAACTCTTTTTAAAATAATGCCAATATGACAATCATATTTTAGACTGTGTTTTGATAAAAAGAAATTGTGTCCACATTGTCAGGAGCAGTTGTGTTGAAACAGAGTATACAGTATTTACAGTATCACTGTAAACACAGTGACAATGATTTTAATAAGAAGCTTTAACTGCATTGTCGTTTAACAACCTAAAAACGACAAACGAAAAAAGTTAGGATGTTTAAATTGGCTATTTATTGCGGTAGTGATAAACCATTAACGAACCTGTTGTAATTGTCTTAATGCACAACATCTTGGCAAACTGCTATACAAGTGGTTTCCGAAAACTATAAAGCTGTTTTTATACTTAGCTAATATATAGATCAATCAGGGATGTTGCTATCATTTTAGAATCTTCTTGTCTTACTTACGCTAATGTTGATTTTTAATGAAACTCCTTTGTACATCCTAACATATGTGTTTCTCCTGCAGGCTGGATGATTGATGAAAATGTTAGACCAAGTTTCAAAGAGTTAGCCAGTGAGTTCAGCCGTATGGCTCGAGACCCACCCCGGTACCTTGTCATTAAAGTAAGATGGCAAAGTGGTCTAACAGAGCACTTTTAAACATTTATACTATGAACTATCATTCGATGTATCATTTACACATATGCATATAGTAAAATACTATATTAATAATAGCAGGCTTACTATATTGTCGATTCTAATTACTAGGGGGAATGCACTGCTGCTGACCCTGCCTCTGATGAGCCACACCACCGTTGCACTCAAGTGCTGGGAGTGGGGCTGGAGGACCAAGAGGATGAGGCACTGGAAGACGGCATGACCACTCCTCCTGTATACCTCACACCATCACGAAGCCTCTCTAGATTGCGTGTGGATACTAACAGGGTGAGAAATCCATTTGCTAAATATAAAAACCTAAATCTAACATTATGGCAGATTGAATTTACATATGCTGACCTAAGTGAGGGCGGCACGGTGGCAGAGTGGTTAGAACGCCTGCCTCACAGCAAGAAGGCCGTGGGTTTGATTCCTGCCCAGTGTCTTTCTGTGTGGAGTTTGCATGTTTTCCCCGTGCTTCTGTGGGTTTTCCCCGGGTACTCCAGTTTCCTCCCACCTCCAAACACATGCGATTGGGTATAGGTGAATTGGCTACTCTAAATTGTCCATAGGAGTGAATGTGTGTGTGAATGGTTGTTTGTCTCTAAGTGTTAGACCTGCGATTGTCCAAGGTGTACCCCACCTCACGCTCTGTTAGCTGGGATAGGATCCAGCATGCCCCAAAACCCTGAACAGGATAAGCTCTAGACAATGGATGAATGACATAAGTGCTGTTTCAATACATGAGAGTTATTGTGATTAATCACTTTGCTTCTTCCTTTTAACATTTTCTAATTTTACCATGTTTTTATTTTATGTAGGCCAGTCTTACTTTTGCTGGTTACCTGCCAATGACCCCAAGTGTCGAGGGCTCCTTTCAGGTATGTGTTAGCATGGAACAGTGTTCACTGTAAATCAAACAATGCCCTCGATGCATGCTGTTGTCATCTTAAATGAGGCAATGTTTCTATCTTTGCTGTAGACCGTGTGGCCACCTCGTTCACGCCTCAACTCTGCACGCACTATTTCTGAGGGTTCTGAGGGGCATGGCACCCTGGTAGAACTAGAGATGAATGAAGACATACTGTTGTCTAGCAGCCTAAGAGGTGTGCAACGTCGGGAGGACAGTGCCTACATATCTCAGAGGGACAGCCTATCAGGCCCTCCAGACACGCCCATTCCTGACACACCATCTCTGAGTACTGAGGGAGAGGAAGACCAAAATGGATATGTATTGCCTGGACAAAGTGACAATTCAGACAGAGGTGTGTGAGAATTAATTGTGTGATACATCTGTGGTTTTGTATTTGTCTATTGATTTTAATGATTCAGTAAACACAAATGCAAGCTTAAAATAATAATAAAAATACATAATATTTCCCATCCTTTCTCTTTAGACACTATGTGTTCTGTGCCTTCACGAGTGACATTGTCCAATGGGAGGTTATCTATGGGTCATTCACGGGAACTTTTAGAAGAGCAGGACAGTGGCGAGGAAGAATATGAGTACATGACAAATCAAAACCGCTCCCTCAGACACACCAAAGGCCGGAGCCAAAACTGCGGTCAGCTAACAAACCGTAATGTCAGCATACACAAACCTCCAGGTGCCAATCATAGGTTATCCATAGAAGGCACAGAAAATAGTGGGGGCCTCTCTCAGTCCTCCCTGGATGAAAGAAGTCGTAGCAATGCCGACCTTCCTTCCAGCGAGGCCGAGTATGCAGAGGCGGACCCGGACCACAATCTTCAGTATGAATACATGGACATTCGTAGTGGTTCAGGGGTCACCGCAGCAAACACTAATCCCAGAAAGGACTTTTTAAGACGATTAAGCCATTTTTCTTCCAAGAAATCTCTTGAGAAAGCTGAGTGTGAAGAAGAAGAGTATCAGTATACAAACTGCCAACCAAGGTTAAGACGCTCACTCATGGGTCATGGCTCGTTGGAGGGGGAGGGGGAGGTGTACGAATACGAGGAAATGGACTCTCAGGTTGCAGGGGGAAACTGTGGCGCTGAATACCAGAACCTTCAGGAAAAAGGAGAAGAGGAGACCCAGGGGCAGCCCCGTCATGGAGTCAGGACATACGTTAAAGTGAACAAAGGAATGGGAAAGGGCAAGGATGGTACAGACCGATGTTTCGACAATCCTGACTACTGGCACAGCCGACTGTTTTCCAAAACAAATGCAGTGCGTACATAAAATGGAATGAATTTCAATGAAATTATAAAGTGTACCATAGTAAAATTAAAAAGAAAGATTCTCAGCAACACCTAGAAAAAAGTAGCAATGTGTAAAGCGTTGAGCATATCCTTGAACAAAACAAACTTGGCAAGGAAGAGCGCTTGTCTATGTAAAGTAGCATATGGGAAAAGTGTGTAAATTACTGTCACACATACCTATACTTTTGAACTAGTGTTTTATTTGGTAGAAACATGGCAAAGAAATGCAGTACCAGGTATTGAACATTTACAGTTAGTGCACTGATCATTTCTTCCAAATGTATGCACCTCAATCGAAATTAAATAGCTACTGCACCTCAGAATTTAAATCACTTTCCGTGATGAACACTTGTTAGTTCTGTTCAGTGTTTTTTTTAAGATTCAGTATGTTTGTTACAGATGGTTTTTCAGCGCACTCCAAATTCACCGTGGCAGCTTGCATTGCATCACATGAGTTAAAAAATTAAAAGTGATTCAGGGATGAATGCTTTTTAATACTAATTTTGTACATAGTGCAAGCCCAAAAGGACAGGATGATGTATATTTTACTTTACACTTTTACTACAGTGTCAATAGCATCACTTTATGCACTTGGTACCAGACACAAATATACGGATATTGTGTTTTTTGTAACTTTTTATGTGAATATGTATGCATGGAAGGAAAGGTGGGCATTTCGAACAGTTGTTGAATGAAATGGCCAGTTTTCAAGCTTAACTGTTTTACATGTCTCTGTAATGATTTTGTTTTAGTACACATGTGGTGATGTCATTTTATAAACATAAATCTGTCATATATAAAATAAATGTTATGTTGCTATTAGTTGTATTCATTTACAACATTGCAATTTTATATAGCTATTTCTTCTTTACTACATTTACAATAAGCTTATTTGTTATAGAAAGAAATGACATCTTATATTAATACTAAAATAGACACCGAAACAGACAAAATATGTACAGTATATATAGAATGATAAGTATAATCATGACCTGGATGGCAGTGAAAATAAGAGGAGAGTAATTAAGGCTTTACTTTCTTAAAATCTCCCTGTCCGCAACGTGTATTATGGCGGTACTTTGATGTGTCCTTGGTGACGTCAGATTTCGAGTGGGCGTGGCCGTCAAAACGAAGCGCGGTGGCGGTGAGCGGTTCAGTTCTTTGTCTGATCTTGCTGCTTCGCTAATCGGATTGGGATTCGTCGCGAAATCCGTTGAAAAAATGTCCGACGACGAACAGCAAGAGCAGACCATTGCCGAGGACTTGGTTGTGACCAAGTATAAGATGGGCGGTGACATTGCTAACCGTAAGTTATGTAGAGGAGTGAGTGGTGAGTTTGTTTGCGTGTCCTGCTGCTGTTGAAGCCGAACATTACGGCCTATGTGCAGCCATGTGCTGCTCGGGAACACGCAGTTTAGCCTCACCGGAAATGATGGCGATGCAGACATAACCAGTGCGATATATTTTGTATCTATCTTAAACTAGTTTCCTTTTTCTCCCTGGGAGACGAGCTGATCTGTAATAGATTATCAGACTCTACCAAAAGAAACCTATAGCTAGCAAGCTAATTTAGCCACATCTAAATATCCCATGTATTATTTATTAAGACGTTTGGGTCACTTGCCTGACTGGCCTTGTGTTAAAGATTCATTTTATGACCATTTAGTTAGCTAAATATTCACCACCATGTATATTCAAGCACGGCTCAGACTCTCTTCACTACAACTATAATGATTCAATATTCTGGGCTTTGGGCAATCCCGCCTCCTGCGCTCTGATTGGCTGCTATTTCATAACCACTAGCTGCTGATTGGAGCTTTATGATTCGGGCACGGATAAGGAGGCGGGATTTATCTGAGGACAGGCTGGACAAATCACTTTAATAGCTTGCTAAATTGTGTTCTACCAACGCAGTAGAACGTTTATTGGATATTTAAGTAAGCTGTTTTAAACAAATAAAAACGGTTAGCAAGCATATTTACTGAGTCTGAATGAGCTGACAGAGTTTGTAACGTTTCTGTGGAAAGCAGCAGGTGTGCCAATGTCTGTGTGACCTGGACATTTGCATTTCCACAATTGTCTCTTCAGTGTTAGACTGCTGCATGCACTACAATTACCACAGCTGTCCCTTTTAAAAAAAATCATTAAAGCTTTAACTCATAAGTTATTCAAAGTCAGATCTTATTTATCACATACACATGCAAGCAGCGAAATGTTTTTATTACGCATATTCCAGATTATGAATTTGAGGGCTGGGGTCAGAGTGCCGGGTCAGGGCCAAAACATGCAGCACCTCTGGAGCAACTGAGGTTAAGGGCCTTGCTCATGGACCCAACGATGGTAGCTTGCCTGGTGTGAGGCTTGAACCCTGACCCTTTGATCGCTGGCACAGAGCCTTACCACTGACCCCCCCCCCCCTTTAAAAAATATGCATAGTTCCTTAATTTTTATTCTAGCAAGTTACTGTAAAAGTGTGCTCCATCTCAACGTAATCACCCGTTATATGTCCCATCAGTGGTGACTGGCTTTACTTCATCATATCTTTCGTCTCTTCTCTTTGTCACACTCCTAAAGAGACCCTGCGTGTGGTCATCGAGGCAGCCAAACCCGGCGTGTTGGTCCTCAGTCTGTGTGAGAAAGGAGATGCTTACATCATGACAGAAACTGGGAAGGTCTTCAAGAAGGAGAAGGACATGAAGAAAGGTATGACATTATTGCTTCCGTATGATACCAGTGGATTGAACTGACCTCTTGATAATATTTTTATTTAGCATTTCATGCATATGCACAGGTGTGGACAAACCGTACATTTATTAGCCAGCCCACTGTACTGCCCAGCCTCATGATTTTGAGTCCGGAAATCGGATTATACTAAAATGCAGCAGCTACTATAATGTAATATAAGGTATTCCAAGATAGTTTGCTGGTTGAGTGCATTATTAATTATATTATTATCTATTATTTAAGTTAAGTTTGATATAAGTCTATATTAAAAAGTCACTGGTTTCTGCGGTCGTCAACACTTGTCGCATTTAAAATGTACACCTATCTGGCTAGCATCTCTCTTTTCACTTTGTATGTTTAAGGTAAGGTGTTCAGTGACTTATATGCACTGGAATTTTTATTGTCCCACATGCAATTTAAATTCTGAAAAGCTTGCCCCTTAACTGTGCACTCTAGTTAACCTGCCTAACAAAAACAGTTATGACAGGAAGGGGTAGCTCAGGGGTTGGGTGTTGGACTGCTGATCCGAAGACCGGGAATCGATACCCAGCACCACCAAGCTACCATTGCTGGGCCCCTGAGCAAGGCTCTTAACCCTCACCTGCTCAGTTGTAAGTCGCTCTGGATAAGATCATCTGCTAAATGTAAATGAGCGATTGTTCAGGGTGCCTGGGCCACTGATTCATGATTGAACATAACCCTTATTTGAAGTACCATACCCTGATATGTTACGCAGGTGGCTATTAGGGCTGTGCTGATGCTGTTGAACCTTTTAGGAACTGAGTTTGTCTTTGCCAGCTTCATTTGCTAAATTTTGCAAAACGCCAGACGAGCACTTTTTTTAAGGACTGGTGGTTGTTTTCTTGCAGGCATTGCGTTCCCCACCAGCGTGTCAGTCAATAACTGTGTATGCCACTTCTCTCCCTTGAAGAGCGACCCTGACTACATGCTTAAAGATGGAGACTTGGTCAAAATGTAGGCAACTCCCCCCTCTGACAAGTTGCAAGCCAGTGTCTAGTTGTCTTCTTTCACTCCTCCCCTCCCCTCCCCTCCCTCCCCTGCACTCTTTTGTCCTGTGTGCAGTCTCCCTAACTGTTTTTGTCTCAGTGCAGTGATGACACAATTTCGCCTCCTCTGATTGTCTTGTCATCTGTTTGTCACCTTTTCCTGCCATCTGTATAGACTGTGAAACAACTGTCTATAAACGATGTCGAACATGAAGTCTTGTGGTTGTAAGCGTTTGAACAATGACAATCTGCTCATCCTCCATGATCATAATAGGAGTGCAGTGGTATTCAGACTTTTGTTAGGGAGAACACACACACACTCCACATGTAATATCTGGTATATTTCCATGCAAGCCGTTTGGACAAACACGTTAAACGTTATACATGAATTTGGCATAAATCACACAATGGGCTGAAATATAACAGTTATAGAGTCAGAGCCCGATGTGTGTGTCTGGTGCGTAATATTACAAGTTAATGTACAGAAATCAGTGCACATGATTTGATAAATAATGGCATGATTCATGAAAAATATCTATTGTTTTTTAGTTGAGACTATTAAAAAGCTCTTCTGTTTTTTCCTTTTAACAGTTCCCCTACAATGCAGTTTGTCTACCACTGTTCTAATGGGATAGAACCTTTAGTTTGGTGTAAAGGGAGTGTTTTTCAACCTGTTGTCAGATGACAGAACATTGGTGGTTTGGGTAAGCTGGGTTTTGCATGCTGTTTTTTTTTTTTTTTTTTTTCTTCAAATCCCTGTTTTTCCTTTCTCCCCTTTCACCCGTTTCCTCTGTGTACAGTGACCTGGGAGTCCACGTCGATGGATTTATCTCCAATGTGGCTCATAGCTTTGTTGTTGGGCTCAGTAAGGTGCATATAAATTCAGGTTATTTATTATTGTATTTGTCCTCATTTATGTCCTCACATGTGAGTTTGTGGTTGTTGTTTTTTTTTTTTTTTTTCCCTCACTGCTTTCAATTGTTTCAGGAGGCACCTTTGACGGGCAGGAAAGCCGATGTCATCAAAGCTGCCTACTCGTGTTCTGAGGCAGCACTGCGTCTTGTAAAACCTGGCAACCAGGTGAGTGCAAGTGCCGTACCACTTAGGCCAGTTAGACCAGCTAGTCGGTCATATGTTACCCGCTCTGTGAAAACCCAGCTAATGTCATTTTTTTTTTTTTTGTGACTTACTGTTTTCTATCAATAAAATCATCCTTTATTGTGTAAAGAACAATTTGTGAAAATATAACAGTGATACCTGCAATATTGACTGAGTTAGGCCATGTCAAATATTTGCTTCATTTCGGACTCAGAAATTCCATTGTAAAGAAATCATTCATTTCCATGTTATAAATGTAAATTTGAATACTGTATCTCAAAACCTCAGTGTATAATCTTAATCTGTCGTTTCCCGCAATCAATACAAATTGGCTATTTTTTGTCTTAATTATGGCTATGATTACTTTGACTTTGATTATCTCACAATTACGTTATGCGACTTTAGCTGGGGTTTCACAGCAGGGGTCACGTATATCAAGGACAAGCAGTGCCGAAACTGTTTACCGAATAAAGAGACAGCTGGCGTGAATACTAGACAGCGTTTACGAACATTTAAGTCTTGGCTGCGTGCAGGATGGCGCCAGATTTATATATAGCCTTTTCTGTTTGTCTCTGTCCTCTCACCACCACCTCCCCAAAGAACACGCAGGTGACTGAGGCATGGAACAAGATCGCCCACTCTTTCGAATGCAATCCGATTGAAGGTAAGCGTGTTAGTAGAATCACAAGGTGTGTTTGCTTGCTCCCAAAGCCATCAAGACAAATAAATTCAGTCTGCTTGCAGATTCAAAAATTACTGTTTATACGGACCCCAGACGTTGCAATCTGATTTAAATTCATTTTCGTAAGAATATTGCTTATATTCCCAAAACGCGTCCGTGCCAGTGCAGCACATCTGCGATCTCAATCACACCATTGCACCGCGTATGTGCAAGTTATAGCTGGATCCAGTTTAAAAAGAAGTTTGCGTTGAGCATTTACATGGGTGATTTGGTAAAATCTTGGTCATTCTTATAAGATTATTTCAGATTGATGCCGACCATTTGAATCTATACAATGTTATACAAATTTAAATGCAATTTTAATCAGTTTACAAAAGCAATACTCTTTATTCACATACACAATTATACACAGTATAGGATAACTGTCAAGAGGAATAAAAATAAAACAGACCTTTAAAAAAAATTACATCCATGGGTCTTATCCGATTGGGATGTGTCTTCAGTCCAATTGAGTTTTCAGTCAAATTCAGATATGTATCACATCCACGCAGTGAAATGTTTTATTAGGCATATCTAAGCTTATGAATTTGAAGCCTGGGGTCAGAGCACAGGGTGGACACCCCTGGAGCAACTGAGGTTATGGGCCTTGCTCAAGGACCCAATGATGGTAGCTTGAATGGTGCGAGGCTTGAACCCTGACCTGCTGATCACTGACCCAGAGCTTTACCATTGAGCCACCACTACCATCATCAGTCTAAATACAAATGGGTTATATGTTTGCATGTAAACATAGGGGTAGGGTGCATACTGATTCTATTGTTCAAACTATATGTTAAAGTGCTGTAAAGGAAAAATCTGATTTTTTTTGTTTGACAGACTCTTAGTACAACTGGAATTCCATTTTAGATCCAGGATATAGGAAATTAATTTGCGTAATAAGGTCCCCTCGGTCTACTGATGTCCTCTTTTTAGGCATGCTGTCCCACCAGTTAAAGCAACATGTTATTGATGGCGAGAAGACAATTATCCAAAACCCCACAGACCAGCAAAAGTAAGAAGTATGCCTGACTGTTCTATCTGGCTTTGTCACACTCACTGTTGATAATTTATTTCATTTGTGGAATTAAGACTGGGACAAAAAAAAAAAAAGTGTGTTTTTTTTTTTTTTTCTTTTCTTTTTTTCTTTAAAGGAAGGACCATGAGAAACTAGAGTTTGAGGTCCATGAAGTGTATGCCGTAGATGTACTGATCAGTACAGGGGAAGGGAAGGTAATTGTCTTTGGTGTGATTAATCACGCAATGCACTAATCACTGTACGTGCTAAGTAGAGATGGGGAAGAAAAGACTTTTGCAGATAAAAATTAGGTTGCAGTATCATCTGTATTAATAACAACATGTGCTGAACCATCTGTCCTTAACAGATGCCTTATGTAGATTCTGAGCTAATTTGGTAAGTGGGAGTTTTGCGGTGAAAATTTGTTTGTGACGCTTTTGTGTATAGCAACATTGAATTACGTATCTTCCAGCGCAAACATCTTCCTGTATGTAGACAAAGCGTAGCGCTTTGCTGAGTTGTGTAATGGTTATGAACAAATATCAATTTGTCTTCTCCCCACGCAATCAGACAAAAGATGGAGGACAGAGGACCACCATCTACAAGCGAGACCCTAGTAAGCAGTATGGCCTGAAAATGAAGACTTCAAGAATATTCTTCAGTGAGGTGGAGAGACGCTTTGACGCCATGCCTTTCACTCTTAGGTACCACTTGAGCACTCAAGCAGGAAAGACTAACTCTTAAAATAAACTCATTTGCTGATATACGTACACTGTATATGTATATTTATAGTAGATTATATTTTTGGTATACTATATTTGAGTATATTACTATTATTTATTATTACTATATATTATTGTCATATACATATTGCCTATAGATGTACATTTGTAATTACTGTACTTATTGTAAATAGTATTTATATGCAACCAAACCTCCCCCCCCCCCCATGTT
>JAOUQX010000014.1:8030220-8041036 GCA_028566295.1 Liobagrus marginatus
CTCAAAATAACTCAACACACAGCCATTAATGTCTAAACCGCTGGCAACAAAAGTGAGTACACCCCTAAGTGAAAATGGCCAAATTGGGCCCAATCAGCCATTTTCCCTCCCCAATGTCATGTGACTCGTTAGCGTTACAAGGTCTCAGGTGTGAATGGGGAGCAGGTGTGTTAAATTTAGTGTTATTGCTCTCACTCGCTCATACTGGTCACTGGAAGTTCAACATGGCAAAGAATTCTGCGAGAATCTGAAAAAAAAAGGAATTGTTTCTCTACATAAAGATATAAAACATAAAGCAATACTGTACTGTGTACTGATACTGTAATTTGTTTTGAAAACAGTAAAGCCATTTATGATGTGGGACACTTCACTGTGCCGTCTGACCCGTGCATGGCCCCGGATCATGGGCTCCTGCTCACTGGCGTAAATGTAATCGCGTTGCCTTTTACAGAACCCTTTTCGCACTGGTGCGAACCTGCAACGAGCGTGTGTGAACATGAACGATTTTAGTCATTACAAACCCCCGTATTATTTGCTAGTTTGTAAATGAGTCATTCCTAAGATTCTGTTCCTTCTATACGATTCGGCTTGCTGCCTCAGCTATGCAAACTTCCTGATCTGAGGGGAATTCAGTCGAGAACAGCCAGTACCGGGTAGGTTCACATCCCACAGTTTTTACTCCGTAGGCGAGTTTTTAAGAGGAGCTTGGTGTTAAAGCCGGCTTTCTAAAGACAAGCTCAAACGCGTCAGACTGCTTCTTGAAAGCAAACGTTAAAATAGACTCCTGTAATTTGGTCCACAGCTTGCAGGACACCAGCACACATTCTTAACACACACACGCTCCTGGTCCCCAATGCTTCCGGCCGTGTGCCTCAGAACAGCACGTAAACAAACACGTTTCCGAAACAGGCGCTTTTTAACAACTATTCCTAGTGTTCCAGTCTGCGTCCATTTACTCCGGAGAGAGGGCACGAGGCCGTCCTCCAACAGTAGCAGTTCTGTGTTTGTTTTTCGGTTCTTTTTCCTTTGGTTAGTTCTCCTCTTTCTCCCCCTCTCTGGGGTTCTAATCTGTGCCTTTCTCTAACTGGCTTTCTGACTGCGGTCACAAACCGCCACTGCCGTTTCCTCTTTCTGTTTTTTTTTTGGTCATAGGCAGCCGTTCTCTGTGCTCTTGGCCTGGCACAGATGCAGGCACACGCACTTTTATGCATTCTAGAAGCTGTCTGTTTTGATAGTGCTGGAAAATTTAGGAATATATTACCGGTGAAGTTTGCTGGGTTTCAGTACATCTATAGGTCCATCGCTGGACCATTCGCTTCTTTCTAATGATGGTTGCTTTTGTTATTATACACACACACAGCGTATTCATCGCTTAGAAAGTTGCCAACGTTTTAGTAGGCTGATCGCAGCTCTCTGCGTGTGGATCTTGCTGAG
The DNA here is from genome assembly GCA_028566295.1 of Liobagrus marginatus. Taxonomy (NCBI): domain Eukaryota; kingdom Metazoa; phylum Chordata; class Actinopteri; order Siluriformes; family Amblycipitidae; genus Liobagrus; species Liobagrus marginatus. The sequence goes on from JAOUQX010000014.1 coordinate 8,031,655, forward strand.
GCAGATCATTCGATGTGAGTCACCGTTAGTTCTGCCTAAAAGCAGCAAGTTAAGATCTGTTAAATATGGATCCTATCTGTAGGGTTCGGGTTCGCTCAGTTTACGGTCGAATCAGCGTAGTTCACTTAAACGGGATTTAACACAATTACATTACTCGCTATGGAAGCATTAGACCGAAAAGTGGGTTTGCCTACATAGGTTTTCACTCGGTTCCAGGTTTTTTTGTGCACAAATGTGTGTGTTGTGCTGATGTTGTGTGTTGTGCTGACGTTGTGTTGTATTGTGTTTGCACAGGAGTTACTGTACATCAGGGAGGTTTCCGTAAACTGAGAGCGGTCCTTTTGCCCTGTCTCTGTGTGTTTACTCAGCTGCTGTCGCTCGAACACACACACACACACACACACACACACCTACCTTTTTCTTTCAAATATATTGCTGTACTTTACCCACCTATCCTCTTTGTGTAACACACACACACACCAGAGATTAGACAGACAGGCATTAAATTACACATAGTGATTAGGGTTAAGTTGTGTGTGTTTGTACTGTGGGATATAAATCTGTACTGTAGGATATCAATGATATATTTTTTTTTCATCTGTGGAAGCGGAAGGATGTCCTCCCTAATCTGTTAATCAACACTTCAGAGAACTCCGACAGCCTGTGTAACGTGATCACTAGCATCCACATACAGTACCTTTACCTCCACGCCTGACCGAGGGAGTTTAATGATGTGGTCACCACCAGGTAGTTGATTATTAATTATTACAAAATTCAATCCAAATATTTGTATTGTGTATCACACATACCAGTGCTGCCTGATTAATATATAAGGATGTGATAGTGGGGGGGATACTGGCAGGTCATGAGCACTGAATAATAAGCAGGGGTGGACAAATGCCTAGCCTGGGGGCGAGCACAATGTTGTCTGGTCTATTAGTCATTATATTTCTAGTCACTTGACAGACAAGTATCATTATTAACAAACAAAAGCCACAAAGTTTGATAAAAGCAAGCAGCGGTTTACTGGCAGCAAACATCCTGAATGCTGTGAGTGGAGTAGAGATGGAAATGTAAACACGTACACTGCACGCGTTCCTCTCAATGACCAAAAGATGCACAACTAAAATGACGGTGGGGAAAAACAAAAGTTAGGACCGCATCTGACCAGAGCTGGCACCCGGTAAATTACAGGCACGGCGTTTATGTAGATCGCTTTAAAGCAGCTAATCAGGATCAATATTAATGGCAGTGTCTTAGAATAATAATGCAATATTGTGCTGTCATTCAGGGCTTTAGTCAGAGTGGAGCTAGATGATGTGACTTTCTTATGATGTGAATTATTATTAAATGCAATAAATAAAAAATATATCATGTTTATATGTAATATAAACTAAAACATGTAATATAATATATAATGAAACATTTATAAAATATAGATGGATAGCTACTCATTCAATTCCAGTGGGGAATTCATGAAGATTATTTATTTTTTAATGAATAACCGTAGCACAATGCTTAATGTAATATAATGCTTTGACTTTTTCAAAAGCTCAAGAGATGGTTTATTTATTCGTTAGAATATATCTACTAACTACCTTTTAACTCACTTCAAAATTGGAGAGAAAAAAAAAAAAGCCAAACAAACTGCTGATTAATTATTAATCGACTATCAAAGTTAATGGTAGGCTGCAGCCCCATTCAGGAGATCTGTTGAATGTTGACGCACACAAACGGGCGTGAGCGTAGCTACTCTTTAATGAATCATATTTTTGAGTAACCGGTGGAATCGACGCATGCATGTACACGTGAAAACGCCACGGCCTGATCGTTTGCCGCGATATCTCACACTTGTTGTTCCACGAGCCACACCTCTCTCCCTCTATGCAAGTCCTTCACTATGTCTGCTCCCGTTTCACTCCCGTTTCTTCCTTTTCCCCGCTCATCCTTTCTCGCTGTTTCTTTCATTCCATAAATCCAACCTTGTGACCTTGTGCCAGACTACATGCGGGGTGTGTAAGGAGGACGAGCGTTATGGGAGCAAGCAGACGCAAGTAATCAAATCAGATCCTCTCGTATATCATCTTGTTGTCCTGTGCTCTTGAAACCATGTCTTTCATTCAGTCCATCGCTGTGCTATGCACTGACTGATAAGGGGAAATGGAGAGAAAGACAGACAGAATATTGGACTGATGAGATTTTTAGTGTTGGGCAGACTGAGGAAAATAGTATGAACAGCGAGCGAGCGAGAGAGAGAGAGACTAATCTGACCTAGACGCAGTTTCTCCTTCATGTCCGTTGCAATGACAGTCATCTTTCTTTCTCTCCCTCTGTTTTATTACTTTGATGTCTGGCATCACAGTCATTGTCCGGAATCATAATGACTTGAAAGTGCATTCATACAAAGCACACACACACACACACCTAGCCCTACCCCTACTCCTAAACCTACACATCACACACACACACCCCTACTCCTAAACCTACACATCACACACACCCCTTTTCTAGGTTTAGGAGTATGGGTAGGGGGATAGAATGTACAGTTTGTACACTATAAAAACCATTACAAATGTGGAATGTCCTTGCTAAGATGGCAAGACGTGCGTGCGTGCGTGCGTGCGTGCGTGCCTGTCTATTTTTGTCATCTTCACAGAATGAAGGTCCTCATTAGTATGTAAAACTCATTTATTTTGAAGGCCATGCTTTCATCCTCCTTTCAACCTTTTAACAATACACATTGTCCCAAAGAAGCTTCACGGAAGACAAAGAATAAAAATAAAAACTTCTGAAATGAAATGTATCCCAATGAGCAAGCCTAAAGCGATGGTGGCAAGAAAAAACTCCCTAATGCAATGTTCGGAAGAAACCTTGAGAGGAACCATGATGCGCTTGACAAGTTCAAAGTAGACTGTAAGTTCGTCCGAGCTGTTTTTAAATTCTTTTCTCCACTTCAGAATTCGGACACCGGACACAAAACATTTCATCGCTGTTTTTGAATACACTGACTTCATCAAGCACCATGCACACATCTTTCCACCCTCATTCACTCGGCATTTTTTTGCTAGTTAGAAAAAAACCAACAGCCAAACAATGTATTTGTAATGTAAATAAATTTATTACAAATTGATTAAATCCTGGAGGAAAATGAGGCTTTCGTTGCAGTTCAGTTCTTTTAGAATACCCCGAGTAGAATGGACATATGTGCTAATCATAAGCCGATATGCTAGATGGACCGATAGAGAATTGTTTGTGTAGTCTTTTGCATTCATGTCGCCTCTGTTTTTCTCTTATCTGCTTTTTATATGTTTTTGTCTGGCTCTGCTTTCCTCTTTGTTTAGGGTGCAGGTGTGTCAGTGTTGTAAAATCCACTAACCGACACCAGCACGATCTGTTCAGCCACGCTGTCAGGTGTGTGTTCGTGTTTACGTTAGGGTGTGCATGCGTGACAGACCCATCTCCCTGGGGATCTGGAGAGCGTCTGGTTTCTTTCCCCCCATCTATGGACCCTGAGGTCTTCAACAAATTAGGACCTGTCGTCTCGGCTCAGGATCCTGGCTGAAAAACCCCTCCAATTACACGTCTTCTCTGGACCATCTGATTACCTTTCTCATTACCTTTAGACTGGTGGTAGAAAGAGTCCAGGTTTATCAAATGGAAATGGGCAGACATATTGGTTTTGATGTATTAAATCAGATAAGTGTTCAGCTTTAAGATATAAGAAGGAACCGAGCTAGATTACCTGGCTGGCGCGTTGGCATTGGGGTGGGATACAGAGTGAGGCTGTCGGATAACGGTACAAGTGCCTTTACTCAAACATTATAACGGTTTAGACGCTAAGAGAGATTTCACATAACCAAACTCGAAGCCATACAAATTCGAATTCAGATCGTATTCATCACATACACACACATGCAGTGAATTGTTTTAATTCCGCATATCCCAGCATATGAATTTGAACATGCGGCGTCCCTGCAGCAAGTGAGGTTAAAGGCCTTACTCAAGGACCCAATGACGGTAGCTTGCCTTATTGAGCCACCACGACCAGCCAGATTGAGCCGCCGCCGCCGCCACCACCACTCATATTGAACCGTGTGGAAAATTTTGCGGGCAGATGTCGCTAGTTTATGAGAAGGTGAGACTAGGTGACAGCTGATAAATGAATAGAAATTATTACAGGTATAACGTATTATAGTAATATTAGGAGTGGCACTAGTGGGTAAGAGAAAGAAAAGTTAAAAGTGGGTAGGAACCATTTAAAATAGAGGGGTGTCAACATTTATCCTATGTAGGGGATAACATTTTATTCTATATAGAGGACAAATATGTAACCGAGTGATCATTAACAAATGGATGATTGAGGTACGTAGCCAATTAATCATTAAGCCCCACCACCACCCATATTGAGCCGCCGCCACCACCACCACCCATATTGAGCCGCCACCACCACTACCACCCATATTGAGCCGCCACCACCCGTGCAGATATCAATATTTGTGTAACTCTGGATATGAATTGTGTCAGTGTAAATATGAGGCTTCTATTTGATATCAGCTGAATAGTGTCCTAGAACTGCAGTTATTGGCCGGGTCAGAAAAGAGTTTAAGGTGTCATAATGACGACATAAGGTGGCAAAGTTTATCCTGTTGTAATTGTGTGTTTCTCATGGGGTTATAAAATTACACTGCATAAAATCACCTCTAAAGCCGGGATCCCGTTACAGGAATTTTAGTCCGCCTTATCCCTGATTTTTCCCTCGTGAGAATCAGAGGGGGAAGGGGCTTGATTGGTCCCATTGTTTGCTGTGGATTATCTGGTACTGTGAGGTGTTTACAGATATAATATTGTACTTCCCAAACTGCTCTCTCCAATATCCGGGCCTCCCGGATCATTAGGATTTTAAATCGCGGCTATGATTACATCAGTACTTTTACAATAGCCAATAGTCTACGAGGAGACGGAAGGGACAAAGATTTTGAAATGGCGACTGCGAAACCTGTATTACAGAAACTGGCAATCCATGTTGACCCCTGTCCCCAAACCACTTTCTCATGCACAAGTACACAGCAAGTTGTCGTGCTACAGCACCCATTTTGTTTACAGCCATTTTTTCCCCCGTGTCCCTAGATCACGTGACGTGCTTTTTGGAAAAGGTAAATCATTAATCATTGAAGTATGCTTGAAGTAAATCAATCATTGTGACTTTGACTATGGCGAAGATCACACTGTGTGTATGAACAGTATCTATTGCGCCTGAGAGATAGTGGGGCAGGGGGTTATAGAGGTTGGGGAAGGGTTATAGCGGTTGAGGGAAGGGGGTTTCAAAGGCTTGCAGATTGTCTCATTTGTCGTGTGTAGGAAGGGTGATGGGAGCATGCATTCAGTCTATTGTATTTTAAATGAGCAGGGAAGCTCTCCTAGCCTCTGCTCAATACCACTCATTTCTTCTAAGGATAATCTCAATGTTTGATGGAACCTAGCCGTTGGAAGAGTCATTTGTCATTCCCCCTGTATCCGTACAGCAGGTTTGGCTAGGATTTGCCTCTCCCTTGGGCCCTCATGGGGGAGACCATTAAAGCACAGATGGTATGGGGGAATCCCTGTGGTCTTAATCAGCAAAGTGGAGGTGGTGTTTGGTTCACGAGTTTCAGAGGGTTTGTCCTTAAGGGCTTCCTTTCGAGCAGAACCACCAGATTGAGATGATTTACAGTTTAGCATTTGCAAAACTGTCGGAGAGCGAGTGTGGGGGTGTCTCTCGCTCTCTCTTTTAGAAACAGAATCACTTTTAGGGCCAAGTACAAGGATTTTTTCCTAAAATGAAAACTTTAAGTCGAAAATTTTAGGGGAAAAAATTCAAATTCCAACAAGAACATTAGCCGTATATAACTTGTTAGCAAAGTTAGCCAAAATTGTTCAAATCCGCAAGCTTTTTCTAGGCGTCTGTCTGCACTTTGGTCTCTATTAACTTAATGAGGTTTCATTAGTCACGCGTTCCTTTCTCTCCTTAAAAGTAACTGCATCCATGGCTACGTGTGATGATGTAAGCCGCTGCCTTTTTGACCTCTCTGACCTTTAATTACCGTGTTGAGATGAGCGGTTTACTGTAGCCACAATGGCACGGCCGATGGATGACGCGGTTTGAGAGGAAGCGTGAGATTTCGCTTAGGAGTGCAAGTAAACACGGACTGCTGTTTGTGTGAGACATGCCTTTCATTTGCAGCGCTGTCTGTGATTCTGTAAAGTAAAAGTCTGTCATTCACTGAAATCTGAACAGATTAAAAAAAAAACCACACGACTCCCATGTTTAAACTCTTACAAACAAACTGAACATTTCTGGCTTTTGATCTGGGATGTCCAAGAATGTCTCAAAAATGGACGTCCAGCTGAATGTATCGATTATTTAGACCAGGGGTCTCCAACCTTTTTGAAACTGAGAGCCACTTCTTGGATACAGATTAATGCGAAGAGCTACCAGTTTGGTATTTACTTCTGAAATAACAAATTTGCTCAATTTATCTTTAAATATGTTATTATTTGTAATTAATGTTATTCGTATGTGTAAAGACACTGTGTTAATGATTTCTTACAATAATTATCAGCAGTGATTGAATAAGCTACGAAACGTAAATAGCAATATGCAACACTTTATTTATATAAATCTTTATAAGTAACTATATTTTCAAATTTACATTAATGCAAGCCTGATTGGTATAATATAATAATATATTAGTAGAAATATAGATGCAGCTCACTGGTAAGTGGTGTTATGGTGGGGTATTTTTTAAAACAGGCCCGTGGGAGACTCGTGGTCCTTGCGGGCTAGCTGGTGCTCGCGGGCACCATGAGGTGACCCCTGAGTTATACGGTCAGCTGGCTTTAAACTACTGCTCTTTATCCTCGGATCTGAGCAGTTTGAAGTACAGTGGAACCTCTCATAACGAGTAATTCGCATAAAGAGGCAAAAGAAATTTGTGAAAAAATTGCTCCCTTAACGAGCGACATTTCGGATGACGAGTGACGCAGAAAGGGGAAGAATAAATAATAAGCTAGTTTCCATTTTTTTTATTGTTTTTTTCCAAATTGAAATCGCATTCCAGGTTGTTACGATCCTTAACAATTTCTGTCATTTATATAGCAAAGTATGTCATTTTATTTGAATAAACGTTAGAAATAAAAAAATGAATATTTTTTTCGCATGGAACGCGTTATCGTGTTTTACGTTGATTTATCTGGGAAAATTTGTTTTGAGTGTTTCACATAACGAAAAAGATTCTGGGACGAGTTATGCTCGTTATGAGAGGTTCCACTGTAAAGGACAATGTTTGGTTTAGCTGCCGTATTGTGTGTCTTTCCTTGAATTGTGTTTAATTGCAAAATTTTACTTTGGCTGATTTACCTTTTGCACTTTTCTGGCCACAGCCTTCAGCATGGGAAAGGTTACACTCTGAAGTGGTAGCTAAGTAATCAACGTGTTGGACTGCTGATCAATTCCCAGCGCCACCAAGCTGCCATTGTTGGGCCCCTGAGCAAGGCCCTTAACCCTCAACTGCACAGTTGTAAATAAATATAAGTCGCTCTGGAAAAGGGCGTCTGCCAAATGTGGTAAACGTTAATGTTGCGTGTCTGTAATTCCACGTCCATGTCTTTAGCAGTTCAACACAATGTGCTTTTTAATCCACTTTAAATGCCGTTCAGACGTTAGTGGCAGTGTGAGATGACGCAGACTCTGGGCTTTACGATTAGTTGTAACATTAAATCAGATGTAATCGGTTTAATAAACTTGTGCTGTCTAGCTGCTGTATTTTATGTGCACGATGTCCTACATTCAGCATCACAGAGACAACTTTCAACTTTCCCCGTGCAAACAGGTGACGGTCAAATCGGATTCAGGAGCCTGCTGCACGGGATGAGAATTCGATTTCTCTCATCAATTCATGTTGGGTGTTTTTCATTTCTGCGCTTGCGCCAAGGGTTTTAAACTATCGATTAATTGGCAAGAAAATGAAACGTACTTGAAAACACTGAAACTCCTTTTGTAAAGATCAGTCACTCGTGATGTTGGTTAAGGTGAGCATGGAGCCTGGCAACAGATGCTGTAAAACTACGTAACCTTTCAGTTGAAAGAAGTCGAATTGAAGGAGTGAAGGAGAAATACATTTATCACTCCACAGGAGATAAAGCACCGCAACGCTACTCTCCATAAACTTGCACTCTGCTAGCCGTGCTCCAGCTAGCTTTAACTGTCTGTTTATACACTGTGTGTGCGCGTGTGCGCATCCAGTAGCTTTGATTAAATACTCTCAAACCACTAGATGTACTTGGGGTGAGGGGAAGTGGGCGTCTGAGCATCAGACTGGAAGCACGAAGGTCAATTCGAAGCTTTTATGGCACTCGATTGCGAAATGGAGAAAGAAAGAGCGATTTGTCTTTGTCTGTCTTTCCGAGCGTTGGCGTAGGAAGGGAGTCAATGTTCAGACAGGGATGAAAGTGCGGGAGAAACGGAGGGGGGTTGACAGGTGGTGTGAATGACGGAAGCACATCCTCTATAGAGTTTGTCATGTGGGAGCCAGCAGCTGTCATTAACACCTCTGCTGGTGTGGGGCTGCACCTTCACTCTGCTTTTCTATAGCGCCAACACTATCTACACTATCTGGCTCTTACACGTGGGGTTGGGGGGATGGCGTGGGGGGGGGGGTGATTTGTGTTGTTTGTAAGGAAATACTTTGAGGTAATGATTAATAGCACCATCTTTGTGTGTGTGTTTGTGTCTTCAGCCCTCTTCACCTGTTTTCTGGATTCTTGGATTCTTTCCCTCCTTTTGTAAACGTGTGTGTGGGTAAATATCTCCTTTTCTCTGGTCTCTGATCCATTCATAAGATTTGTGTGAGCCAGTCGTTGATTTAGCCACAGGTGGCTATGGCATTGTTTCTCACAGCAACATGATCATGATCACTTCATAACACAGAAAAGGGAGAGCCACAGGGCTACATGATGTGTATCAGTACGTGTAAAGAACAGCCTTGATCCCGTCTAGTACAGCTTCAGGAATGTGTTCTAGCCGATAGAGAAGCGTGCACACATACGCACGCAGCATCAGTTATTCACTATTCCTACCCACGTGACGGTATTAGGTGTAGCGTCTACAGAACAGAACTTCCTATTCATTGTAAAGAACCGTGTGTGTGTGTATGTGTGTGTCTATAGGGTGAGAGATACTTGGAATTCCATAAGCGGTGCTGCAGTATTCTGTCGCACATTTTGTTCCTTACATTTATTTTACTTTCATGTCCGCACAATGACGACTACACACTACACAATGCTGTAGACCAGTGCTTCTCAATTATTTTTTGGTACGCCCCCCTTTAGGAAGAAGTAAACATTT
>JAOUQX010000014.1:8090429-8105626 GCA_028566295.1 Liobagrus marginatus
TGGGGGTGGGGGGGGGGGGATAGTCACCTACCCCAGATGCTTTCGTCTTTTAAAATTGTTTTGGTATAACTGGAAAATGATAGCGTGTTTATTTTAAACGGTCTGATATTAGTGTCTGGAGCGATCAAGCATGCTACCCTCTGGTGTAAAAACATGCAGCATGTTGGCAGTGGATCGTATTTCACAGATATAATGAATACGTGATAGCTGTGAGCTGTGAGGGACGAATAAGTGGTTCCGTGCCATTATGGAGTAAGCCGCGCTCCTGCTAGCTTCTTTAGTCGGTAATTACCAGGACCCCTGCTTCCCTTGACCGTGAACAAAAGGTGTCCGTAACAGTGCCTGAAATATTTGAAGTGTTACACAACAAGTAACATGTCTCCCGAGCCTTCGACATCAGCACGACGCCATTGCAGTCAGTCAAGGCGTGCGAAGAGAACGCATTTATGCTCAGCAGTCACCAACAATACGTCTCATGACAAATACAAGGTTTAGGGGTTCCTATTTTCACAGACCGTATTGCTCTGGGAAACGTGTTTTATCTCTGAAATTGTGCAGTGAACATTTTTTTTTCTGAACATCTTTCTGTGTGTTATTTTAGTCACTCTTCTTTTCTGTCCACCCTTAACTGTATGAAATCTGAGCTAAGCCACACTCACCCAACTCCTCTCAGTAAACCACAATGCTTTGTGAAGTGTTTAAACATTAAGTAGAGCAAGCAAAAGTGTCGAAATTCAAAGTAAATTTTTTAAATTATATTATAAATTACATTAATGTGCAAGCTCTAATGATTTGTTCTCTTGTATATTTGAGAATAATTTGTCATTTAGTTTTTTGAGTTTAGTTAAAAATAGTTTTTACTATTCTTCAGTGGACATGTATTTTTCAATGCCTCTTTTAGTTTATCAAGCAAAATGTTTAAACTATCAAGGTCATTGAACCAAAATGATAATGACTGCTTGAGGAAGAAGGAGGGTATAGGGGTATTAGGAGGCAGGTGTTACTGTCAGCAAGGGTTACAAACTTTTTCTCAGAATGATTTGTTACAGGATTTTAAATCACAGTTGTTAAGCTTTCATAGCCAATGCGATGGCAAACCAGAATTGAAACCTTTTACATAGCGTTTTTGAAAATCAACTATAACATGGATCGCACCAAGGTTATTCATGTCTGCTGCCCCAAAGATGGGCCTCTTTTTTCCTCTCTGCAATGAAACATGATGAGTTGAAGGAATGCTTAGTCGGAGAAGACAGTTTACAGCTCGTTCATGTTCTTAGTCTTATTCCTTGTGTCGTCTCTGTATTTTGCATACGTGCTTGAGCTGTTCCCTTTTTTTTTCTGGTAGAATTTTGAAGCCATAATATGATCCAAAAGCTCTAGGGAATGTAATATGCAATGTAAGACTTGGAAAATTAATAGAAATGTGAGTTTTTCCATTTTTAGTGACTATCACTGTACAATAAAAAAAAAAAAGCTTTGTTTTCCTTAACTGTCATGCCTGTACGTTCATAGTAAAAGTCTGCTTCTGATCAATAAACATGTCTCTCTAGAGGAAGTTTATGCATGCAGTTTTAATGTTGTACTGTGAATATAGAGTGGTGGTGGCTCAATGGTAAGTCTCTGGGTTCAAGCCTCGCACCAGGCAAGCTACCTGGTATTGGGTCCTTGAGCAAGGCCCTAAACCTCACTTGCTCCAGGGGCACCGCACGTTCTGGCTGACCCTACGCTCTGACCTCAGCGTTCAAATTTGTATGCTGGGATATGCGGAATAAAAACATTTCACTGTATGTATGCGTATGTGATAAATATGATTTGAATCGGAAACATTGCCTGTCTGAAAAGAGATTATTTTAATGCAAAGCCAGATGGCAAAACCCATTGCATAAGCTGTATTAGAAATCGCGCTTGCCTGCCTTGTATATAGTGGCAGTCATGTAAGAAAAATTTTATATGTAATAATTAGAACTTATGGTTCATGTATATGGTTCAGAACATGTAAGGTTCATGTTGGTAAAAAAAAAAAAAGGAGGAAATTACGTAAAGGCTTTTTTCCCCCTGAGTCCGAGACCCAGTGTGCATGCCATTTTCTTTCATTTCCAACACTTGGCTGCATGCCGCCTGCAACTCTGCCGTTTCAGGATTGGAGCATTTTCTGCTTTTTGCAGCCAATCATAAGACACATGCCCTTAGATTGGATTGGTGTGCACATATGTTTCTGTTTTAAGGTTGGTGGGGTGGTGTTTTCATGGCTGTGCTGTGCAGTGAAGAGCAAAAATTCTTGGGAGGCTGTGAATCAAACTTGAATAATATGCATCACTTTATGCTTTTTTGCCTTTGGCACAGTCTAATGAACAGTAGGCTCAAATGCAAACATCATAGCACAAAAATGTTTAAAGATAGGTCATTTGAAACCCCTGTCCTTGCCTCACGCTTCTTCTCTTTACTTAATAAAATGGAAGAAGGTCGGTAGTCTGTCTGTGTTTCATTTATTTGGTTGTAGTGAATCAACAGCTCTGCAGGCTTCTCTTTTATCAGAGGAAATAGTTACTCATTGTGCAAAACACGATGTTGACTTAAAGGGTGTTGTCATCAATGGAATGTGAGCATGCCAAGGTCTTTCTATGCAATATCACTAATTGCTGATTCTCATTTTAATCGCAAGTGTCCACGAGGTAGAACTGTTAGAATTTGGAATTTTAATGTGAAAATGAAACAGGGTTGGTTGCATGTATAAAGGTCGCATGCTCTTTATATGAATATTCTGTATTTTATAAATGAAATCAGATTATTTCTCTACACTTGGAGTATATTCTTACTTTTGCCTGTTTTGTCACTTCCGAATGAGCGTGACGAGGAAACATTATACATCGTTCTCTGAGAATACATGGCAGTCCAGATACCATGAGGCTTGTTTGTGTTTGAACAAGTCAGTGTTGTGGAAAGACTGATGTCATCATTTGTGCTCAGGTGACTGTTTTGTGTGTAAACCGAATGGGTTTGTGATTCTTAAGTTACAATTTGGTTTGAGAGAGCTGCTGTAATTATTGTGTTGTAGTTATGGTTACTGAAGATGTCCGAACCGTCATTCTCCTTTTTGTAGTTTTTGTTCTGTAAAAAGCATGATTGAGGCACATGGTATATGATGCCTTTTGTTGACTACCATGTAAGCTTCATCCCGGTCGACCAAACCTAATAGCATTAAGATGAGTTAAATCACATTATTGTTTTTTGTCTCCAGGGCAGGTGATCTGTGCGTTGACAACGCTACATATAAACCTGCATAAATAAAGCAGACAACAGCTGTGTATTAACTGTTTATCAATATTTGTTTATCTTAGAAGGGGCAGACAAGAAAAGGACTTTGGGGTAGGGATAGATCCTGTCTGGATTACTATGTGGGTTGTCTTATTCCCAGCCCCTTTCTGTGCTGGGAGCGATGATGTCATCCCTGTATATTTCAGGATAGATATGTGTGCTAGGTTGAGCAGTGTTTTTTTTTTTCCATGTGAATTTTACTTTTGTTAATGGTGCAGCTGCCTATATGCAAGTAGATCCTTGTTTTATTATTTATTCTGTTTTCCACATATTTATTTGTGCGTATGTATGTGTATATATATATATATATATATATATTCCCTTTTGTTAACACTATTTTCCAAACCACAATTAAATTAGCGCACTAATTTACAGACAATTTTTCTATAGTTGCACATGTGTATAATTTGGGATGTGTATGCATTTAATTGAGACTCTATTTTCACTGTTTTGTGCAGCTGTGTACAGTAGCCGCCCTAAGGAGAATGTATGCAAAGTCCATTAGACAATTTATTGTCATTGTCTTAACTAGTCTGTTTATAGCACATTGTGCAATGGCAGACTGACTGTCATTATCATTCTCTTTAGATAAAATTCCCTTGTAACACTCCATTTGGGGTGGGTTGCTGATATCCTTGCACAAGTGGTTCAGAGGGTTGGGGTTCTGGTAACCGATCAGTAAATTGTATGTTCAAGCCCTTGCCATCAACAAGATGCATCTCTGTGGCCTTAATCCCCATTCCCCCAAAAGAAACTTATAAAGGACTTATTCACACATTAGTGTCAATGTAGTATAGCCATTCTGTCTGTATATAGGTTTTTGTTCTGGGAACCTGGATAAACTCCCAAACGGACACAATGGAAAATATGCCAACTCTTGACAAACAGTAACCTGAACTATGAGAGGCACCATTGCTACCTGCCACTTCACCCTGCTGGTCATTATTGTTTTCCTCCTCTACTAAGACCCCTAAAATATAATTATGCATGGAGGCATAGAGAGACTCTTTGTGCTCATAAAATCGCTGGAAGTTGTAAGGGGGCCATTGTGTTCTAGTTCACTATGGGATTTTGTCCTTTGTGTTTTTCTTTTATTTGTAATTGAAACCTGGTTACCTTGATATTCAGGTAACTGGTCATGCATGCGGAAACTATAGCTCACGGGATCTGGCCCAACAACATGCTTACCACGTTTAAGTAGACACCTTAAGAACTGTATGCACTATTTAAGTCTGTTTACACTTACAATTGTGTGTGAAAACATGCTGCCGCTTCTAAAATGGCCTGTTTTAAATGTGACCTTCAGATTGGCTCAGGATATTTGACACATTTTTAAATTTTATCAAGAAAAATCCTAACGTTCTGACCTCCATTCCTTAATAAGGGTGCTTATTATAGTAAACGACATAAAGGACATTAAAAAGAAACATCTGTAAGAACTTATATTAACAAATATTAATATTGAACTGAGTGAAATGTTTATATTGAATACGTTAAGCTTTTTTTTTTTGCGTCAGGCCTTTCTTGTTACTACTGTATGGATGTGCGGCTGTTATTAATTTTATAATATGGTTACTTTATCCTCAAGTGTGTACATGCATCCTATGTGGTTAAATCACAAAAACGTATACATTCATTGAGAATAACTAAAGGTATAATACAGAATGCTACTGTGAGGCTTTTATTGGAGCCCTAATGCCTATAGTGTATTCTGGCTGATTTGAAACAGACATTGTCTTATCCTCAAAATGGCCTCTTGAGGTGTGTGTGTGTGTGTGTGTGTGTGTGTGTGTGTGTGTGTGTGTACAGCCTGACAGTAATCTGGAACAGGCTTTTATGAGAGACTGTGAAAGCAGACAAAGGATAGAATACAGGGCAGAATAGTTTGCTACTTTAAAAATTATTTAGTATTTTTTGTCTTAACACTTCAGCATGTTGAAAATACACTGTTTCACTTTGTTTCCTTATGGTCAGTTAAAAATGCATGCTGGGCAGGTAGGTGTTTCTCAGGCAGATTTCTGACTGGCAGGATATGAAATTTTGTTACAAAATTTGGATACAAAAATATTTTTTGTAATGCTGGTTAAAGTCTCTTCACATCTGCCTGTCAACTTTGTATTTGCATACCTTGAGCTGCTGCACCCATACACCCCGCTATATTGTGTAATTGTATAATTGTGTAGTTGATTTTGAAAAAGTTGCTTAAGTTTGTTATTGTCATTATGCGCTTTGTACTGTAATATTTACTCACCGGTGAATTAGACATGAGGTCAAATCTGACTCTTTCTCATGTTGTCGTTTGAGTGTTTGGAAAGTGATTATGCAGAGAGGGCAGCCATTTGGCTTTTGAAGCTAGCTCGCTGTTAGCCTCTCTGAAATTGCCTACCCTACCTTTAATTTGAATACCTTTAAATTTAACACCTTTAAATTTCTCTATATAAGCTGCATTTTTGCTTATTTTGTCATTTAGGCTGATATTACTTCTTAAAACCATGGAAACTGTTCAACATAATCCTGTGAAACCATTAGTACATTTAAAAAAATATATATACTGTATATACACCACATTCTGACACGCATCATACAAGCATGAAAATAGAAGTTTTACAAAATAGTTTTGACAAAAGAGAATCCTCAGAAATTGAAATGAGGATATGCGACCTAATTATCAGTCATGGCTAACATATCCTAAAGTACCATAATTTTATTTGGAAATCAGAAACTTTATTGGCCACTAATAAATACATTGTACAGAAAAGAACAGAGTCAAAGAATATCTGCTTGACAATAAGCTAACTAATAACTATTTCTAGGTATATGGAAAAATATTTTAGAGGTTCTTTTATACGTTTAATACAATATTAGGCCTGATGACAAGTTTTAAAGACAGTTTGGTTGCTGTAGTTCTTGATGAACAGATGGTAAACTGGTAGGTGCTGGTGTTTTTAGAGCTGGTAGCTCACATCAACAAAGTGTTTGTCCACCGTATCTATGGGCTTTAGCAACTGTATCTATGGGGACGTGTTCCTGAACACCATTCATGTGGGTGCTAAGATGTTTCCTGATTCCTGTGGCTACTTGACTTATACACAAGCCATAATTCACTACTTGATTTAAAAAAAAAAAAAGAATACTACCACCCACACATAACGAAAATTGTTTGACAAAATGGTCCATGTTTGAATCTAAGGCTTACTTTGACCAAAAGATGAAGGCCATGCAAATGCTTCATCCATGAATCGCCCCTGTCTGGATAGCAGAGAATACAGTGTGTGTGTGCGCGTGTGTTATAGTAATGTCTGCACTTGTACAGTATACTGTGCCTTAATAATCGGTTCTCTGATTTCTATTTCCCAGTAAACTGTTTGCATTTCATGTAGTTTTGTAGTTCGTTTTGCAGCTTTCCATCTTAAAACTGAATTAATAGACATAATGTGAATGTCACTAAAATTGTATTATTACTTATATATATGTATGTGAATGTGTTTTTTTTTTTTCAGTCAGTGACATGGATAGTGGAAGTGAAAATCCCTGTAGATTTTATTTCCTCACATTCTCTATCCTATTTAGCATTTATCACTTGACGCTGTTTTAGTATGCCCTGATTATGGCCCAGGGTCAATGTGTTCTGTTTGATCCACTTTTGATACATGCTACATCAATCTATATGGACTACAACAAATTTGAATGGAAATGCTGGAAAATCGAAGAAAGAACCGTTTCATTCCAAAATGGCCAAACCCAGTACATTAGACACCGCTGTTGGCCTCATGACTTAATATGTGCTAACTTGTATTTACTTTCAATTCAACATGAGTAATAGAGGAAGCACGACGTTCTGGGCTGAAGCATACTTTTAAACGAGCTTTTTTTGTTGTCATACTTTACTAATAACTGTTCTGTACAGCAGCATCACCCATTTAATGGTGATTAAATGATAAATTGAACATGGCCTTACATTAATTATGGATCTAGATGGATTTTTTTTTTTATTTAAAAAATGTTTTTACTTTTGCAAATGTATTCTAATTTACATCCTGCCTTAATAGTACATTTATGTGGTTTAGACTTTATGGCGCTGCATGTGCTTTTTGCAGCTTTAACGGGTCGCTTCACCAAGTCGTGAATTGAGTCAATTAGCTTGATAGTTGGTGGGTCCCCAGTGTTGTTAAAGATGCAACATTTTGTGTGTACACGGCAAATGAACATCATGCTCATACTGTAGGTTATGAGCGTCCGCTCCAAAAATTATTGTTGATTTAATTAGATCGCAAATAATTATTATTTGCAGACAGTGTAAAAATGACGTAATGAAATTTAGTTTTATATACAGTGTAGTGTGCTTTGTGGGTGGGAGAGAGCAATCATTTAATATCTGACTTGTATTACTCTTTTTAGGTCTCCTGATGTGTGTCGGGTGCTGTGAGTGGCATTGCGGCACCCCACCTCAGGAGTGGACTGTCTCAGCCATTCGGATTTCGTGATAGTCTTCCCTCCCCCCCCCTCCTCTCCTTTCCCCCCTGTCCCTCTATCCCTATCCCTTCTCCCTTCCCCCTTCCCCCTTCCCTTGCGGTGCTGTGCTTGAAGTCATGAGCATAGCAATCGCACTGGGAGTCACTACACCTGAGACACCTTACACAGACATGGCCGCCGGATCAGAGTAAGTGTAAACTGTTTTTATTAGACACTGTTGCACTTTAGCGGACTCCCTCAGACAATCACCAACACTCCTCACCAGAGTGTGGTGATCCCATTTCTAATGGAGCTGTCACCGATTTAGAGGAATATTGTGGAACTAGAAAAACCTCTTGTTTACCTGATTAAAAATATCTTGAAATTTCTCATTTATTAATATTCAGTAGTGTTAAACATCATAATTTGTGGTACCTCTTATAGCCTTATAGCTGGCACCGTTCTTCTGTCTTAACAAAGATTGGATTGCTTTTTAATAAGCAAACAGTACATGTACACGACGATTCACTACATGGAACTATTATATAAAAACCTCACTGTTATATAATAGCTTCCCATTCCTTATTCTGATGTGTGTGGTTCTACAGAAACAGCAAACCATTCCTGTTTGAAGTACAGTGGGTGGCTTCCTACATGCTTTCTTGACGTTTTATCGCCACCTAGTGGTCAGCTCATAATTTGGATGATCATTACTGTACCATATTCTCTATAGATTTAAATAAAAAAAAAAGTTGCTTTGTTTTTTTCACAATGAACTGCTTTTTTTTAAAAATATTTTTAATGTAACCTCTTTCCTTCAGTCCTGAGTCAGTGGAAGCGAGTCCTGCAGTGAATGAGAAGTCATACTCAAACCACAGCTGTGGGAGTGCACAGAATCATGGATACCGGGGCCTGCCATATGCTGTGAGTATCGTGAGTATCGCATGGCACGAGTATTTTCATAGTTCATCATTTAGCAGAATGGTTAAATGTAATCTATCTTAACTGGTGTGGTAGCGTTTGGCTTATACCATATGTAAAAGTTGTATTCTAATTGTAATTTTGTTGTGCGCTGCTAGTAACCTCTCTGTTATGTAACAAGCACTTATATAAGCAGCATGTAATATGGCAATTTGATTTATTAAAATTTTTGGCATAATTCCGTTTTTCTGAAGATTATACTGTACTATGCTACTAATTCCTGCATGATTTTTGAATGCCACATTTTATTTTTCATTCCCACCTTCTTGCTTTCCCTACTTCCTTCCTCTGTCTTGTCTCCTGTTTGTCTTTACCTTTCTCTCTGATACCTGAACACCATTGTTTGAAGATGCAACAGTCTTCCATTGTGTGTTGTCAGGATCATAACTATGGAGCGCCACCCCCTCCTACCCCTCCTGCCTCCCCACTCTCCCAGACCATCATTCCCCGCCTGGAGCTCAATGGCACCCTTGGCCGTTCCCGACCTCGTTTCCACACCAATGACCCTGACAACTCTGCAGACAGCGATAGCTCTTCGGAAGAGGAGGGCGCCGTGCCATCGGGCTGGTGCCAGTGCCGCCTGACCTCAGATCGCTACCTCATAAAATGCGAGAGCTGCAGGTAAGGTCAATTTGGTGTTAGTGGTGTTCCATATGCATATTCAGTGTTTGTGATTATTAATAGTTAAAATAAAAAATAATTATTCTTGAGGAAAAAAAAAAAGGCTTTTGGTTGATTCAGGAAAAGAGACTTCCAAGTGAAGTCCAACCAGGTTTTCCTGTCAACTACACATTTGTTAGCAATTTCAGTCCTGCTGATAGCATCTAGTGCAATGCGGTCGTGTGCAGTTTAATTTACAATTGTGTTGTGTACAGGGGTCTAGACAGGAGGAAAGGACTAGATGGGCAGTGTCGGAAACCAGACAATGTGTCGGGTATGCTTTAGAACACACACAAACTTGCACAAGTTGTTAAAGCATGCTAGTGTTGTTTTGCTACCTGTGCTCCTCTGATCGTGTGCTCAGTGCTTGTGGATATGTATTTGGATATCTTTGTCTTGATAGTAGGTGAGAGCAGTGCTACAGAAAGTGGAGACGAGGAGGTCTCAGCTGCAACAGTGTCATACACAGCCACTCAGCACACACCCACCAGCATCACCCTCACTGTTAACAGAGTCAAACGCAACAAAGCCAAGAAAAGAAAGAAGAGTACGGAGAAAACCAGAGCTGCCCCTAAAACTAAGAAAGTAAAGGTATATACACGCAAATAAACTTGGAAAAAGAATTAAAAAACTTAATTGAGATCAGTTTCTGAATAGCATTTATGCGATGTGCATTGATCAAATCTCTTTCATTCTACAGGCCTTTAGAGAAGGTTCCAGAAAATCCTTAAGGATGAAGGTAAGGCCATTTTTAGGGAGCGTTAAAATGCCACAGCAAATGCCTTCAGTTAATTTTTTTAGAAAGATGTTGTAATTGGTAATATGGAACAATAAAATCACCTTATTGCCATTTCTGCCTTGTTCATTTAGAACTCCACCAGTGAGGCAAGTGTGTTGGATGAAAACACTGCTGAAGGCTGGGAAACACGTATCCGTCAGTGGACAGATCAGTATGAGGAGGCTCAGGCTAATCAGTACAGTGCTGATGTTCAAACACTTCTCCAGCTTCATCACACTGCCACCAAGAACTCTCCGAACCCTGCAGCGCTCGCTATGGACACCATCAACCGTACAGAGTTGGCCTGCAACAACACTGTGCTGAGCTCTCAGATGCAGGTGCAGTTATTGGCTGTGTGAAAGCAGATTTGCACACACTAATCTTATAACGTATAATAAAACATCAAGTTTGTACATGTAGTTACAGCTGGGTCGCGTAACACGAGTGCAGAAACACAGGAAAATCCTGCGGGCAGCCCGGGACTTGGAGCCTGACACATTGATCATAGAGTACAGAGGAAAAGTCATGCTTAAACAACAGTTTGAGGTCAATGGGCACTTCTTTAAAAAGTGAGTACACTTAAAAATATAGGGTGTGACCATGTGCCTACTATTTTACATATACACTGTATATTTTTAAGGCATTCAGCAGATGCCTGTATACAGAGCTACTAAAACTTCTCATTTATACAACTGAGCATTTTAACGGTTGGGACCCTGGCTCATCTTAGTGATCCTAGGAATTGAACTCAGCCTTCCGATTAGTAGTCCTTAATCATGGGGCCACCATTCAAGTTATAACCTACCTCAAGCCTACCTGTTTTAAAATCCTCTGCAGTATGCAGTGTAGCACAGTGTTTTGCCACATAGTCTTTTAAATTGTTTAGCAATATTTTTTGTTAGTTGGTGCAGTTGTTTTTTAACCCTTGTCTAATAGTTGTCTTTCTGTGTGCATTTCCTCAGGCCCTATCCTTTTGTCCTGTTCTACTCTAAATTTAATGAGGTGGAAATGTGTGTCGATGCACGGACATTTGGCAACGATGCCCGCTTTATCAGGAGATCCTGTACACCCAATGCTGAGGTGAGTAGATAGAGAACGGGTAAAAAGGGTACCAGACATAGTGTTCTGTAAATAAGTCAGTAAAGAGCCATGAAAAGAAATATAGCACATGGTCATTGGCATTCACTCCTGACTTGATTTGTCTTGCTCTCTCAATCTCTCTTTCTCTCTCTCTCTCTCTCTCTCTCTCTCTCTCTCTCTCTCTCTCTCTCTCTCTCTCTCTCTCTCTCTCACTCACTCACTCAGGTGCGGCATATGATTGCAGACGGGATGATTCACCTGTGTATTTATGCGGTTTCTCAAATCTCCAAAGATGCCGAGGTCACAATTGGCTTTGATTATGAATTTAGCAGCTGGTGAGTGTGTCTAGTTTTCCCACGCAACTTCGTTTCGATGTGTGTCTTATTTGACGTCTGGGACACTAAATGTAAACGCAGTTGTATTAATTCTTTTGAATCTTCTTTGATAGTAACTACAAGGTGGACTGTGCATGTCATAAAGGCAATCAGAACTGTCCTGTGCAGAAGCATAACCAGAACCCATCTGAGGCACTACTGCCCCCCCCACAGAACCCACTACCTACTCTGCCTGGGGCAGAGACTCGCAGAAGGCGAGCACGGCGAAAAGAATTAGAAGGAAGCGGGATGGTTGGAAGTGTGTCTGATGATAGCAATCAGCTTCTGGACGAACAAGGGGAACATGGAACTAGTGAAGCAGAGGTAGGTGTCTGCATGTGATAAGGATTAGAAAAGGAATCATCTGCAAACCTGATTCTCAAAATTATTACAGAATAGTAACTTAATGGCCTTCAGGCCCTAGCGTTTTAATATGGTACCGACTTTTACCTTCTTTATATTTTTTTTTAACAAGGCTTATCTGTAGCATTTTTATCAGAAAGGCCTGGAACGTTTTTTTGCTATATTCAGTGAAGCTTACAAAAAAAACAAAATGAACAGAAATAAAACTGTGAAGGGATCAAATTTGCTCAGAGTTTTTGATCATGCATACTGTTGGCATGGAGTTTTTTTTTTTTACTGATTTATGCTATGATTCAGGCAATAAATGTTAGTAATTTTGTTGTTTCTTCGTCTGCTGAAAAAAGTTTTTTTCTGATATTCAAAATGTTTTTTTCCCCTGCATGGTTGTGATTTGACACTTGATTGTTAGAGCACTAGGCGGCCATAAAAACATTGCTGTAATGGCCAGGTAACATTAACAAGTAAATTTAAGTAACTCCATTTAATGTAGTTCTCTTTTTTGGGCTCCACAGGAGAGTCTATTAGATGGTGTAAAGCAGGAGGATGGTCAAGAGGAGGTAGATGAAATGGGCACACCGATACAGAATAGACGGGTAAGGAAAGCAGCATCATCATAAAGGACAGGTGTTAAACACAGAGGAAAAACTCAGTAGCTATATTGGTAATATAAAAAATGCATAATAATGTTTTTCTCAGTTACATATTGTTTATGAATTTCTCCCCGTGGTTCTGTGTTGTTCTTTCTCTTTCTCCCAAAACATGTTGGTTGTTAGATAAATGGCCCCAAGGTGGGAATAATGTCCTGTAATGATTCAATCCAGAGTGTTTATTCCCATCCTTTGCCAAGTGGATTATTTGGCACTAATACTCCATATGCTATGTTAGATTTTATTACTTTATTGAGTCAATAATTTACTATACTGTTGAATTACATTTGTTGATTTGCAAGTTGCTGTTTTCTTTACAACTAATGTTGCTTCCCGTTGTTTTAACTACAGTCTCGAGAGGACCGGAAAGCGGAAGCTATCATGCACGTTTTTGAAAATTTAGAGAGAAGGCGGAAGCGTGTTTCTCAGGGTACAGACCGTGCCGGGCTTGACGACTTTAAACAGGAAGGGGTGGGGCCTGAGGAAAGTGGGGCCTCCTCTCCCACAGAAGCAAACCCAGGTCAAAATGCAGGGTTGATTGGCGGGGTTAGCACACGGCGCACGTCTTTTGCCTCAGTGAGTTGTTACTGTGTAATTTCCTTGCTTTCCTTATTTTTTCTGTTTTATCTTTATCCACTCTCCATCTTTGTATGGTAAGGTATGTATTGTACGGTATGATTTTTCTCACCAAGGACCACGGAGCATCAGTTGAGTCAGAAAAGCTGTCCTCTGCAAACCTTGTCGCCCCCAAACCTCCCCCCGCACGTCCCAAACCACGACCCAAGAGTCGCATCTCCCGGAATCGGGCAAGCTCTGCCCAGCGGGCACGTCGCCAGAGGCAGGCTCTTCTAGCACAGCAGGCAGCCGAGGCTGGAGCAGCAGGCGGGGAAGAGGGAAGCTCTGCAGCTGGCACAGGCGAGCTGGGGCTCGGGGACGGACCACTGGGAAATGGTCAGCCTCAGGATGGAGAGAGCTGTGGAGTCTCATCTACAGCACCAGGCAGCAAGACTGCTGTGAAATGTCCTAAAACAAAAAAGGTAACATTTATTTAGTCTTTGTTACCGCAACTGCACTGTTGTTCTATGTTTCAAAAACCATTGGCACAGTTCTGGTACTGTCTTCAGAATATATCGCACACTAGTATTTTAGCTCCATGCTCATTTGAACAATAATTGCAAAATTATAGTATATACAAAATATACAGTATATATAAAAATGTTGGTGGTAAAATCACGCTTTCTTTTCTGAAATTATTTAGCTACAAAAAATTATTTGTCTAAAAATGAATTCAACATTTTAAACCAAATGATAGTTGCATTATGCTGTTCAGAGTTTTCTAAGCTGTATAGAATAGAAGAACTGTTTAAGTTAAGAAATCGTAACCATTGTTTATTTCAGTATAACAGATTGTCAAATCAGTGTTTCCATATTTACCATGTTAAATCTATATAAATACGATGCCATGCGTTTAATCTCTTTAGTACCTGGTGACGGAGTGGTTAAATGACAAGGCCCCAGACCGTGTAGAGGAGCCAGTTGAGCGGCCCCTGCGCATTTCTACAGACCCTACTGTACTGGCTACTACGCTCAACATGCTGCCAGGCCTTTCACACTCACCCCTCATCTGTACCGCACCCAAACACTACATCCGATTTGGGTCTCCATTCAACCCAGAAAGACGTCGGCGGCCTCTTGTTGTTGATCCCTCCTACGGCTCCTGCAAGAAGGTTAGAGAGATTGTGGGCGGCAAGCACCAGTGTTGACTTTCAAAATTATATAACCCATTCATCTGTTTTCTGCTACTGACTATAATGTACTTCTTGCTTTCACTTTGTAGAGGTGGATAAAGCAGGCACAGGATGAGAGCATGTCATCACCTTCCATGGAGGATGGAACGGAGTCTAACTCTTCACACCAAAGTAACAGCAGTAGCACGGCTTCCAGATCTGGTATAAAAAAATAAATACCCATTTGGGGTTTGGCCCACAAAATGTTTGAAGAATTGTTATACGGACTTCACATTTCTTCTTTCAGAGATGCTGGCACCTTTTAAAAAGAGAAAGTCAAAATATGCTCCAGAGACGGTTGCACCACCACCTGAACTTTTGCTTCGGCCTTTGTCCCCCATCACACCTCCACTGCCATCTGAGCCTTCTGTGAGCTTGATACACCCTCTCCTGTCTTCCTGCTCGCTCTATTTAGAAGCTGAGGAGGAGAGGCAGAATGCTGTTCTGCCACCCTATTCCCCACTCCCATCTCTTCCTGCCAGCCGGTGCAACACACCCTTGCAGTTTGAGGTAAGGACATGTATGCAATCAGGATGTTTAGTTATAAAAACGAAAACCAGCAGCCTAATTGCTTCAGCACTAAATTGTGTAAGTATGGCGTATAATTTGCCACTTGTCTTAAGACTGCCTTAGCCTTCTTCCCCAACCTAATATTTTGCACTATATACAGGTGCTGGTTATATAATTACAATATCATCAAAAAGTTGTTTTATTTCACTAATTCCATTCAAAAAGTGAAACTTGTATATTATATTCATTC
>JAOUQX010000014.1:8150272-8163183 GCA_028566295.1 Liobagrus marginatus
TGTGTGTGTGTGTGTGTGTGTGTGTGTGTGTGTGTGTGTGTGTGTGTGTGCGCGAGTGTGTGTGTGTGTGTGTGTGTGTGTGTATAATCTGTAGCAGTAAATACAAAACTGGAGACTAAATGAAAATATTAGTGATCGAATATTTATTTATTTAAAAAAATTCTGTCTCCTTCTACTCGCAAACATTTTTTCCTAACAACTTTAGTAGAACATAAATAAGATCATCATTAATGCCATCAATAACAGCAACTATTTTTGTAGGAGTATTTAGAGGTACACAAGATCACAAAGCCTTTTTTGGCTACATGTTTTTAGTTTAGTACCTCCGATAAGACAGTTGCAACAAAGCCGTGCTACAAAAATGATTCATACAGAAGTAAAGGGTTTGTTGTTTGATTTATATCCCATAATAAGCAGCAAGAATTCACACAGTCACACAGAAATATCTATTTATGAAAATTCAAGAAATATGGTCTATGTTTATTTCCTGTACACCTGATGTTTGTACTGTTCTAACCACTTACTGTGTAAATGGTTAAAAGACTAATAGACAGTTACTGTGCTTTATCAACACCATTGTCAATAATTTACAGGAACTTTAACGTCGGTGTGGGATTTTTTATTTTTTTTTGCTAGACAGCATATTGGCCAGACCCCAATATCTGCTGGTGCCTTATAGGCTTCAATTCAGCACAGGGAATAAACAAGTGCATACCATCCATTACTGCTGAAAATCAATACCTCCATGTTTTACACTGATTGACAATTTGATGCCCCAGAGACATGCTCCATTATCTTGGATGCAAGCATTCGCTAAGCAGACAAAGTCTGTTGCTCTCATTGTTACGGAAATGCGATGCAATCGCATTTTCTATGGAAGAAGCGAGGTGATTAAAAATCTATAAGAGGCTGTTATGACTTTGGGCCAGCTGGAAACAAACTGGGGAGAATTCTCTCACTCACTCACCCACTCACTCACCCACTCACTCGTTCACACATACACATACACAGACATACATACAAGAACTGAGTCATCCTATGAGACTACACTTCTGTAGATTTAAGTGAAACCTAAAAGCTTAGCCTGAATGTGCACACTAAACTAGATGCTAACCCCTGAGTGTGTGTTTGTGCACATGGAGGTCCATGTGAATGTGTGTAGGTGCATTTATGTATTAGCATATTCAAATAACTATAACTGCACTCAGCATTCATACTAACATTAGCTAATAATAATTCCATTCATCTATCAACGCAGCTAATGTATAATAAGAAAGGAGCTAAATGTAAAATAGCATATAATTACGTGTGTGTGTGTGTGTGTGTGTGTGTGTGTGTGTGTGTGTGTGCACACGTGCACATTATTAGAATTTCCCTTTGTTTCTGGTCTGAGTGGAAGAACCTGGTGACATTGTGTGAAGCAGAGACACCCAGCAGTAAGTATCACATAGTGGTCTAAAATCTGAGGGGCACACAATGATAGTTCTAGTTGTTGCACTAGCATAATATATCTGCCGCCTTAAAAAGATCTGATCAACACCTAATAACCCGAACGAACTGCATGAATGAACAGCTAGCAAACAGTAAGGCATAAGGGGCATGTACAGATGAACTGCAGCTCAACTGGGAGACTAGACAAAATCGTTTAAAATGTATAGCGTGTGTGTGTGTGTGTGCGTGTGTGTGTGTGTGTGTGTGTAAAGCTTTGTATCCAACAGGCATCCTAAACAGGTCCTATCAATATGCAGAGTCAATACTCAAGTTATCAGTATGCTATACGAATTGCATGAGCAATAAGGAGAGCAGAAGATGAGGGAGGCTTAAGTGGGATGCAACGAGGTGTATTAATTCAATGTGAAGTCTAATTCATAAGTTCTTTGTTGTGTTTGCTTATGTATTCAGTTCATGCTTCTAATTGGCTATTTGACGAGAAGGTGATTGTGAATACCTTTGGGCTGCTTTGCCATATGTGGCTTTGATCTAATTTATACATTTTCGTAAAGTCTTTCCCATTGTTAGGTAAAACACTTCTGAGCATTTCCACGTGAGTGCAGTACACTTTCGTACCATGTATTTTATATGATTGCTGTCATTTTATTAGATGCTCAGTGTATGTTGGTAAGAGTATGTCTAGGTAATAGCAGCAGCAGCAGCTCAGTGGTTAAGATGTTGAACTACAAAGAGACTCAAATCCCAAGAATGCCAAGCTGCATTTAACACTTAACTGATCAAGTGTATAAATGCATGTCTTTACACTATAGTACAGGGGTCTCCAATCCTGCTCCTGGAGGGCTACTATACTGCAGAGTTTAGATCCAACACACCTGCCTAGAAGTTTCAAACCTATCGTAAAGCATTGATTATGGTTCAGGTGTGTTTAATTAGGGTTAGAGCTAAACTCTGCAGGACAGTGTCCCTCCTGGAGCAGGATTGGAGACCCCTGCTATATTATATATAAAGAATATGGTAATCTGCTGAATGCTGTAAATATACGGTATTCACTGTTTTGGGCTACTGTCGCATCAGTTCCTGATCTGATACGAGTTTGCAGTTAAAAATCAATAAAGAGCAATACAACTAGATCTTTCCCAACTGCTGCATCACAGTGAAGCTGAATAGACAGAGAAAGGGCTCACTGGTCCTTTCACACACACATGAGCTCACAGACATCCATAACTGGTTAGTGCTAGGGGAGAGAGAGTATTCCATCGCTCTCACTCGGAAAGCACAAGCAATTTTGCTGTGCTGGACTTCAGCCGATGGATGGGTGTGCTGTTGGGACTTAAACAAAGCGCTTTTCTGTCACTCCACTGGGACGCATCTTCTCATCTCTTTAATTATGTTTCCTGCTTTATTTTTCTTGTTTCCATTTATTGTGGTTGTTGCTTCTCCCTCTGAGGACCTAAAGAAAGGATTGAAGAAGGAATGGCTATCTAAAAAAACAGTAGAGGAGGTGGATTTAACACTGAGTTTGATGAAACGACAACCAAAGAAAATATGGATGGCTGCAAAAAGTAAATATAGTGATTAAATCCGAACCACCATTAAAGCACAAAGCATAACATCTACATTCCATACTATTGCACACGCGCTCTGTGCCTCACTCCGCATCAGCTACCTGAATATTATTCATTTTCCACCATGACACTGTTCAGCTGCATTCTGTTCTATAGGGCGTCTGTAATATGCGCATGTATCTGTAGTAACGTGTTCGTTCAGTGTGGTTTGTGGTTTGGTCTTTCCCATCTTTGTGTGATCACTGCTGTATAGGGCTCCTCTGTTGATGATGCAATCTCTATATGTAGCGTGGAACTGATGGAAGCTTAAGGAGAAAGAAAGTTGATCCAACCCAAGCGAGAAATCTATACAGCTTCTACGATTTAGCAACAATGAGCTAGAACATTTTTGCAAAGAAGCAATCAAAAGTAAAAGAGCGTAATTTTCACTTACACACTGACTAATGACGATGCCTTTCATTGATTTTGTTTATTGATGAATTCTCTCGCACGCTAATAGCTGTATAGTATAGGCCTCAGTTGTTTTGGCTTTGAAAGAATCAGGCTGCTGGCTATTGTTGAGCTCATAACCATTTGATGGATGTTTTAGTAAAGAGCTTTCCCAGTGCCAACACGTTTCTTTGTGATTTTCAATTGCCAACTTCAATATCAAACCCAATGTTTTCATTTCACAGACAAACTAATAACAATAATAATTTGACTTTACATTTTTTCTACAAGTGATATGTATTCTTCTAATTTTAAACTACGCCTTTGTGCATGATTTGTATGAATTAAAAAGATTTAACAAAAAAAGTGTAGTGATTTCCTTTTTCTTTTCTCCGTTCAATTAATGCACACGCACACCTTTGTCTTATCTGAAAGATTACTTTGTTCGCTTATCTCGTCACTGACCGGCAGTGGTTTATATTCTTGTTCTTTAGCACTATAGAAAGAAATTAAAGAGAAAGAGATCTGGAGCTTGGAAACTGGCTGCTTTCAGAACCAGCTGTCAAGGTTTCGGAGGAAGTGTCAGCAGTGCAGTTTTTTCTTCCTCTGCAAGGAATTTTTTCCCTCCCAGCAAATCTGTCCCATGGGTGTTGAGCTCAAAGCTTTCAGCTGATCATAGTACAAAGGGGTGTCAAGCAGCAGGAGTTTTTTTGTGCTTCTGCCCGTGCCCCAAAACCATCGTTTTTTTAATGTTTGTAATCAAGTCCCTGAACAGTATTTCTCAATCTGTAAATTTACAGCCACTAATTTTTCCATATCGTATTTATCACATACACATACATTCAGTGAAATCTTTTCATTCCGCATATCCCAGCATATGAATTTGAACACTGGGGTCAGAGCGCAGGGTCAGCCAGAATGAACGGCGCCCCTGGAGCAAGTGAGGTTAAGGGTTTTGCTCAAGGACCCAATGATGGTAGCTTGGATTTTAAAATCCAGAAATAATTATAAGATATAAATGCTTGATATAGGCATTGTGTTAAAACAGAGGCTTCCGCAATGTGTATCGTGTCTGCAATGCACATGTACGGTATATGATAAATTAAGGCTGTCGTAATTAGACTAGGCTGCACCGTCTCTGATGCTGTGTGAGTGAGAGCATACAAAATGAAATAGTTTTTGCTTTACAGCATGACAAAGGTGATTGATCTGCCATGTAATGCATACAATCATGCAGACACACGCCAGAGCTTCAGTTAGTAATCACATCAAACCTCAGAAAGAGGAAAATGTTTGATTTAACTGGTGGTTGGTAACAGATGGGCTGATTTGAAAATCGTATAAACTGCTGATCTGGGCTTTTTACACATAACAGTGTCTACAGTTTATACAGAATGGTGCCCCCTAGGTCTGCAGGCTGAAACTCGTTGTTGATAATCGAAATGAAAATGACCAGACTGACAAGCTGACAATACATGAATATACAGGTAATATGAACTGTATATAAAGAAATTGAAAATGGAGTTGCAAAGCCTTTAAAGGCCATGTTAATGGTATCATTTCATAAACATCTCTGTTTAAATAACCAAACACAATGACCTTTTTGATCATTTAAGAAGCATGAGGAAAACCCAGAAAGGCCATGTCTGAATGTAAGTGCTCTCTTGCATTTGACCTGAAATGTGTATAAGCAACAATCACACAATTTCATGACTCAGAAAATGCAGGTCATGATTTCTACACCTGGTCTGTTTGAACTAGTGTAAAAATATGTTCTCAACAGACACCCCTGTATATCCCTAAATCTGTGCACCGCTCTGACTGGGGTTGTCTTTAAAACACTTTAACTGGAAATGCATTGCTGTCTTTCACCTTCACTAAATCACTCGCCATGGTGTCTCTAGAAAGAACAAAAAAGTCTGTCTAATGAAATATGATTCCTGGCTAAACCACAAAGGCTCTTTACACTATGTGAGAACTTGATTAATTGGATAAGTGTCAGCGAAAGCGTTATATATATAAACATTTCTTTAATAAAGTGTCATGCTTGCAAAACATCCATCTTGATATACCTCGATTAATATGCCTTGTGGATATGATGTGTGGATCATGTGACAGAAGATGGCTTGATTCACAACCAAATCGCATCCTGTACATTCAAAAGCACAGAATGACTACCTTGTGTTTGAAGTGTGCATCTTGTTACAAAATGGCTACACTTATTGTTGCGTAAAAAACAGCTCTAATGTTGTCATGCGCTATAATATTGCACAGCGCCTTTGTGACTATTTGTGTTCATGTGCAATCACGGGATCTTCTTTTCACCAACCTCTTAACATAAGAAATATTACTGTTCTATAATTGTTAGCATAATGCCTCTTTTACAGAATAAACCAGCTTTAGAACTTATTAATTCACACTTTTTTCTTAGTAGCTGAAGGTGTGTGTGATTATAAATAATCACACACATGCTACAACATCGTCAACATTCTGGCATTTAAAGTATGTACAGTATGTGAGTGGCATGATGCACCTGGCTATGATTGCTGTTCGGCTGAACTAACAGTTACGTCAAAGCCATAACCTAACCTTTAATCAAGCGTGTAGCCATAGAGTTGCTATATTTAATACAAGTACATACATCAGTTTCAGTTCATTCATTATGGAATGCATAAATCAGAGCATGTTGAGGTTTTGCAGAATTTGCATGCATAAATTCCATCGGTACTCAGCAGGAAATGTTGATTTACAGCATGGCAAACAAATCCTATTTTACCCCTAGGTAACGTAGTACAGTACTGTACTACAGTATCTGAGATTAAATGTGATTAAGTATAAAGTGCAAGAACAGGTCATTTAAGAAACCATACAGGACCTTAGACACATTTTACCCAACACCTCACCAGACTGTGTTCTAGTCCACGTCACATCATCTGTGTGGAAAAAGCCTTAGATTTAAATAAGAAAAAAGAGAACTCCTCACCGCAGAGCAGCTGCATCCAGGCGCACGTCTTGTACACGGTGGCGGTGTTGCAGAAGAAGAAAAGCGCCATGCATGCGATGCAGCTTAGGATCAGCACCATAGAGAGCATCACGAAGAAAAAGGCGGCCTTGAAGGCGCCTGATGGCATGGAGCTTAAGTCGGAGAACGTGCCCCGGCAGTTTAGCTCTCGGTTCGAGTTTCCTTCACCCATGCAGTAGTGGAAAAGGCCGAAGTAGCCGGCGTACGCCGTGTTTACGCTGTCGCCTATCCAGTAGGGCTGGAGGAACACCACCACGTTGATGATGGCGAAACACATGGTAAAAATGGCCCACAGCACGCCGATGGCCCGCGAGTTGCGCATGTAATTGTCGTGGTATATCTTGGAGGCTTCTTGCGAAGGCAGCATGATTTAATGTTCCTTGCTTTCTCTCTCTCTCTCTCTCTCTCTTTCTCTCTCTCTTTAGCACTCTGGGTTTTCCACCTCTGATGCGTTCTCCCCTACGCGTATATCTCCCCCTATCTTCCCTGCTGGAATCCCTTAAAATGCGTATCCGGGGTCCAAAAACATACGACAAAAAGAATATTACATTTACATTAAAGCTCTGACTCATAAACGGTTCTGTATCGTGTTTCGTACGTTGTCCTACATCACAACCGATCGTCAAATTATGATAGGCGCGTGATTCAGTAGTGCCCGGTGATGGGAAAATAAATATCCCGATCCAGTTCCCCTCCTCCGCTTTCCGTGTAGAGAAGCAGCTCAATCGACAGAAATCACATTGCAAAAAATGGTTTAAAAATATTAGTAAGAGCTCTGCGGTGGAAAAAAAATAAGACGCCGGTATATTGTCTGTGATCAGAAAAGTCTGTGTGTTAATGCTGTACCTGAATCGGCTTTGGCTCCCATCAGATCTGACACGCGATGCGGTGATTGAAGCTCGGCGCAGATTTACACAGCACGGCGGCGCTCGCGCCAGGCGTCGCTCATTCTCACTCACGCATAAATAACGACCTACAAACCGAATAGCCTCCGCTATCGGAATATAACCCTAACACGAAAGAGCTCAGAATAGAGCAATATACACATAGAGGATGCCAGAAATCCTCTTCGACTGTGCTTCCCCCCCACCGCACTCCACTGCTGTTCTCCGGGTTTCCCGTTGCCGCCTTTTTTTTCGCCCCAACCTCTCCAGCACGCGCCCACAGTCAATGGGACGACGGCGCGCACACCCCCTCGGCAGTACAGAAATCAGCTTTTTCTGCCTTAGCATTTGATTGAGAACTTAATCTTTTGTGGTATTAACACAGTAAGCATAGACAGAGTAGTAATTCATTTTATTTGGTCAAACTAACTGTTAAACTTTGATATGTGCGGTTCCATACGCACTTTACTTTGGTTGTCTTAAATATTCCTGAAGAAGGTTGTCAACTAGAATATTACAAATAATATTTTTAAACGCTAAACGTTACAGTTGAGATCGTATTAAAATAGATAAATTAGAATAGTAATACATGTTTAGGTTTTGAAAGAAATCCAACGTCTTCGACACTTGGGAATATATTTTGTTTGTTTCTTAGACTGTATTTAAACTAATGGAGCATTCAGGCCGTTTGGCTACACGAGCGTGCCAGTAACACAGCTATGCTTAAAGAACTAACTTATTACTTTTTAACGTCTAAATCAGTGAAATGGCACTAATTAGCACGCGCTAATGTTAAAGGAGGTAATGTTGATAACTAAGATGAAAAAAATCTTTACCAAACAGAAGTTACTTTCAATTTTAATGTCGTCGTCGTTTAATGATATCTGACGCACAGTCCTTCGTCTGGAGGGCCGTCTCCAGCTACTCAAGCGTGAAGTGGCAACTTGTATTGGTATGGCGTTTAAACGGCATCATTCGTTAAGCGCGCGGGGGCTGCTAACGTGGGGGCGCACAATAGATTTAGCGCGTGCACTCGTTAAAGGCGTGAGGTGCTGCAATACAAATAGCATAAATCAAACGTGTCCTTGACCTTGACTGCTCTGGGTCTATCTGTGTGGAGCTTGCATGTTCTTTCCGTGCTTGGATGGGCTTTTCAGGGTACTCCGGTTTCCTCTTGCCTCCAAACACATATGATTAAGCATAGGTGAATAATCATCGATATATGCTACAATACAACAATAATATTGCATACATTATTATGTTATTATGCAATAATATGAATGAATCATTAATTCATCCATTGTCTAGCGCTTATCCTGTTCAGGGTCGCTGGGCGCTGGATCCTAGCTAACTTAGGGCTTGAGGTGGGGTACACCCTGGACAATCACCAGTTAATCGCAGGGCTAACAATAAGACTACATTATTTGGCATCATAAAAGATTTAAATGCAGCATGGCATGATCGGAAGTTTAGTTGATTATTTGGACTGATGGTAGTTTATACATTTGATTTAAAGAATTCGCCCAAGAAATGTCTCTTTTTTGTAGACATGGATTCATAGAAGAGCAAAAATGAAAATGAGCACAGGCCAAAAGTTTATCTTGTTGTTTGGTAATAATTAATTCATTCATGGTCTAGAGTATCCTGTTCAGAAGTGCTGGAGTCTTTCCCAGCTAACTTAGGGTGTGACGCTGGGCAGTTAATCGCAGTACTAACACTTAGAGACAGACAACCGTTCACACTCACATTCACTCCTATGCACAATTTAGAGTAGCCAATTCACCAATACCTAATTACATGTGTTTGGAGGCAGGAGGAAACCGGAGTACATGGGGAAAACATTCAAACTCCACACAGAAACACCCTGGGAGTTAATCAAACGCATGACCTTCTTGCTATGAGGCAGGAGTGCTAACCACTCTGCCACCGTGCCACCCAGTGTTGGATTAATAATTGCTATTACTACAACACTGCTAGCAATCTAAGAAGACCACTACCCTTGAAACTTTAGCCATGGAGTTCCATATTACTCCAGTAAACAGTGACACTCACAAAAGCCTTGAATAGATAAAAGCAGAAAAGGGAGGATAGTAGCCAGCTTGCAATCTTTGGAGGTCAAAGTTACTGAAGCACTATTTTTCTTTTGCAGAAATCTCAAAGGTGCACATGAGGTCCAACAGACATGGGTGTCTAACTACAAAACAATATAAAATATGAATGTATTTTACGAATATGAAATACTTCAACACATCAAAAACGGTTTCTGAGTGTAATGCCAGTATTTACTCTCTTCTGTAGAAGACAGGCACAAATTATTTGAAGCTTAAATCCACAAAATTAAAGCGTAGCAGTAAACTTGTCGGTTGTCAGGGTACAACAAAATCGAAAACCAAATTTATGAACGATTTACACCTTCAAGCTTCTATTTAAATATGATTTTAATGAACAACAGGTAACAGAAACAGGAAATAATGCTGATAGATGACAAGACAAGGCAGCGACATACAAAATGTTGCATTACAAAACAAAAGTAAGCAGCACTATTATAGGGCACATTAATGACTGTAAAAGATGCCCCATAGAAGCATGTAGATAGAAGAGGTATAGTCAGATGAAATCCAATGGGAACTCAAACCTTAGTCTGGGTGTTACAATTTCTAATTGACTAAAAAGATTAATATTGTCTATTTTATACTTTTGGCCTGCTGTGACTTTGATTCTGTTTTGATCAATTCCAAAATGTAACCAGTTTCTCTGCTGGATAGAGTGACACTTCTATTTAAATCCAAAAAACATTAAACAACTTCTTTTTGGGATGCCATGAACAGAGGATCTTGGAAGGATACACAGACACTTTTTCAATGTCATTTGCACTCCGTATCTTCTCTCGGTACGGCCACCTGCCAAATGCCGTAAATGTAAATTTCCTTGGTTCTTCTCAGTGATGTCCTTCTATTGCCAACGTGCTAGTCTTTTTTAAACGCTCCATTAACTTTATTGGATGGTGTATACACGGTCAGAAGTTTGCACTCGATTTTATCATTTAAAACAGTAAAGTAGATTGTTAAAGCAAATTTAGTGTAAGCAATGAAATCAAATTGTAAACTGTTTCTATATTTTTTGCGTACATTATTGCACAATTCCTTTCAATTTGACTGACTGCATATCCACATAATCTACATTCAGTGTACGATTACTTATTTTATTCTTCCGTATAAAGGGGTTACTCTGTTAACGTGCCATTTTCTGTATTTGTGTCCCTTTGCACAATGTCAAACATTTAATTGTTACTTTCATTCATAACGTTACATGGATATATATTGGGCAATGAATATATTTGAACAAGCACGTGATTAATGGCATGACGTCAACACGTGGAAGTGCTGATCACGTGAGCGGGTCAGTTTCCTGTTTACCACTCACTGCTGTTCAATGTCTGCTACTTGGATTGCAACACTCTGGATTTTACTACAGGAGCCCGAAATCACTTTTCTGCTTTTTTTTTTTTTTTTTACACAAGTGACTATTCTGCCTCACAACATTCAGTATTTAATTGAAAAATGAAGACGTGATATTGAAGAATGTGACTAGGCCGGGGGTTCTCTTGTGAGTTCCGTGTTGTTGTTGCTGTGTGAGGTTTTAGCTTGTTAGCTAGCTTGTGTAGACTTTTTTTTTTGCTCTTGGTCACTGTCACGGAGAGTGAGACGTTAACTAGCTCGCTCGGCTAGTTAACAGACCAGTAGCGTTGAGGAGGGTTCAGTTCGCCGGTACCCTGAACTCTCGGCGTCTTCCCGGCCCCGGCCCCTTGAAGCGGGCGGTGAGGAAGAAGCTGGCCGGGAAGGGATGGCCTGGGGGCGGCTCCCGGTCTCACGGAGCGGCGCTGTTTGAGGGAGGTCAAGTTCGCATCCAGCACGAAGCGACGGGCCGCGGAGCGATGATGGCCACCGGCAGCTTGAGTACTTCTGGGACAACGTCTCGTAAGAGCGAGGAGATAGCGGATCTGATCGATCTGTTTTCAAAGACTCAGTACAGAGCAAAGGAGGTTACCCCAAGGGTATGTTAACCATGCATAATCTTATACGGCTTACAGTATATATATATGACACTTATTGCCACGCAGCAGGCATAAAAAAATATATATATATCATGTATAATTTGTAAATACCAGCCGGTTTATCGTTTGATTGCATTAGTCACAAGTGTTTTCCCACGAGTATTCATAATCACATGACATGGTTAGCAACAAGTATTGTTTCTCTTAGTGAAGAAAAAGACATGATAATCATGTGGCCACTTTCCATCTTTGTTAGGGACATTAGGCTTTTACCACCGTCATACAGCTGATACACTTGAATGAAAGTTTTGTTTAGTGTTTTACTAAGCAACAAACACAGTAGGTCTCTCGTGATTGTGATTTAAGCTTGCAGTTGTTCACTTCCAGATAAATGTCTCTTTTGTCAATGTAAGCATAACTGTTAAACAAACAAAATGGAAGTACAACATAAAATTGAGCTGATTACTGATTGATCTTCAGACTGTAAAAAAGGCTAGACCCAACACAAATGATACACACAAAATGCTGATGGGTCATTGGGCAGTGAATAACAGACTATAGTTTGATAAAATAACATGACCAAAAAAGTCAAAGTGAATTACACTCCTCAGCAATTTTCTTCATATATAGAATTTTATTGCTGTAACTTGCCCAAGACTGCTAGAAAAACAAGAGACTCAATGGGTGTGTATGGTGTGTAATCCTAGTTCTGTCCACAGGTAGAGAGAATAGAGCAGCGATGCCTGGAACTGTTCGGTCGTGACTACAAGTACTATGTGATCCAGAACAGCAATGGTGAGGTGTGCGGTCACTACCCTCGCCAAATTGTTTACCTGGAGTACGAATGTACTGAGCCCAATAAAGAAAGGTAACACAGCACCACAGTCTGCTAATTCACATGTAACCATTACACAGTGATGGTTGTTATAGTTATTTAATCCTATTTATGTTTACCAGATATGTCGATAATTTTATTTATTTATTTTTTCATTTAACAAATTAGTGTGGCTTTTTACATTTTTTTTATAAGTACCATTACTATATTTATGCTGGCGATCATTGGTTTTGTGTGTGTGTGTGTGTGTGTTTGTGTAAAGTAGAGAGAGTGCAAACATTATGAGTTTATCTGACTGGTGATGTACCATACATTTGCCTGCGCTGACTTGTTCGCTGCAGTTTGTTGGCCTTTTGACAAATACGTAAAGTGTTAGCAGCTGGCAACCAAACTCATAGCTTTATTAGCAGAAGAATGTTTTATGCGTACTCTCTGGTTTTTGTCTCGCTCCCTCTCTCCTTTCTTTTAGTGTGTATGTCGCTGCTATATGTATATACACTTATAGTTTTGGCTAAGGCAGTACTAGAATTTGAAGTGCAGTAGACACATCAGGACTAGGAAATAACAAGAATGAATAAAAACATAAGTTATCTTTGGATGTGTTGGAAGTCTCTCTCTCTCGCTCTCTCTCTCTCTCTCTCTCTCTCTCTCTCTCTCTCTCTCTCTGTCT
>JAOUQX010000014.1:8249560-8264680 GCA_028566295.1 Liobagrus marginatus
CAGCGTATTCTGACAGGTATGCTGGGATATGCGGAAAATAAAACATTTCACTGCATGTACGTGTATGTGACAAATAGAATCTGAAAATGTCAGTAATCATTCAGATCTTCTATTATTAAATGTAAATTACTGTAGATAAGGATATCTGCCAAATTCTGTACCTCTAAATGTATCCGTATTTCACTGTGAGAGTGTGATAGTGTGGAAAAGGATGATGGTGACAAAATATGTGAAGATCAAACACATGTCTTCTCACTGGCAGCTATGGAAGAGTTGGACGGGGATGAGGTCAGAGTGTCATCAAGAGGACGCTTCGCTGAAAGAGACATTGTTCAGGTAATTTCCACTCTTCCATTCTTATTGTGGAGGTTTAGGTTGCAGTCAGTGTTGAGTTTATCCCAAAGGTGTTCGCTGTAGTTGGTGCGAAGTTCTTTCACAACAAGCAAAACATATCATGGCTTCAGAAAGCTCAGAGGATTTGTGCACAGGGGCATTGTCATGCTGGAACAGTGTTATGCAGCAGTATTGATAAGACACAGTTACATTATGGGTGTGCTGATTAGGTGTCCATAAACATTTGGCCATATCATGTATTTATAAGTTGGGTGTAACATCACACAATTCAAATTTATTATAATAAACAATATTGAGTTGTGCCGTAACATTTTGATGCATCGAATAATGCTTTGACTAAATATTTATAAAGTGTCCATATTCATTTGAGTGAAACATTCAACGTTCAAAAGTTACAATACCCTATTTGAATACAGTATTTTGTGTTAGCGATTCAGACTACCAGGATAAAAGGAAATAGATGCTGTGCATTAGAATGGAACTAAATTAAATGAGGTTCGACATTCGGCTAGCTGGTGTAACTCTCAAGAGGAATCGTAGGACTTTAATCTTCCTATTCTTCTAAAGTAGGTGTCGTGTCAAATGCAAATGTATTTTCCGTAACTCTAGATAAAGTTTTAGGTCCTGCATTCTAAACTATTGAGTAAAATACCATCTGCAGGCTTCAGCTATGAACTTTCCGATCACTACATGGATTTCTTGTTTCTGTTCATGGTCGTCAGGGCACTGGGGTCTATCCCAGCTAACTTAGGGTGTGTGGTGGGGTACATCCTGGACAATCAGCAGTTAATTGCAGGGCTAACACTTATACAGATAACAATTCACACACATTCACTCCAATGGACAATGCACAACGCAAGCACGGGGAGAACATGCAAACTCCACACAGTAACACGGGTATCGGGAGTCGGGAATCGAACCCATGACCTTTTTGCTGTGAGGCCAAAAGGCTAACCACTCTGCCACCGTTGCATAACGGCTTGCTGGTGTTTTTTTGCCTTTCACTGTTCATTTGCCTCAAATCCAAAATAGTTCCAGACAGCACTCCTGCTATGTTCTTTATCAACCAAAGCCCCTTGCGGGACCGCACTCGCCATCTTACTCACTAACGCTATTTAACTGGAGCGAATGAGACGAGACAGGCGCTGCTCGCTGTTGGAGTGAAGAGAGAGAGTGAAAGCGCCAAAGCTAAGCTAGTATCGGTGTATCGATACATCTGGAAATGAGTATTGGTAACGTTTCCTATATTTCAGTATTGATATGTATCGAAATATCGATATTTTTGACAACACTACTACTCAATGAAATGGATTCGTGGGAATTGGTTCAATTGAAATTGCAAGCATTTCACTGTATGTTGTACTATGTATGATGTACATGTGACGAATAAACTTTGAACTTGAACTTGATAGTTGTAGTTCATTGATGATTTGGATCGTTTTTTTTTCTTTTTCTGGTGTGCTTAATAATTCTGGTATTGATGTATGTTTGTCTTTATTTTCTCCTTGTTTCCATACCAGTTTGTTCCGTTCCGTGACTACATTGATCGCTCCGGAAATCAGATCCTGAGTATGGCTCGGCTAGCTAAAGATGTTCTCGCTGAGATCCCTGACCAGCTGTTGTCCTTTATGAAGAGCAAAGAGATCAAGCCTCGTCCGGCTCCCCCTGCCTCCAGCATGCCCAACAAACCCTTTGTCAACATGCGCATCTGAACATATGCCTGTTTTTCCATCTGACAAATGTTAGCACCGGTAAATTCTTGCCAACTAACACAACTTTGTGCACCCATAAAATTCCATTATCTACAGAGCTGTATATTCTTTTTAACTCCAATATAAGACGTTCCTCGTTCTACTATATTGCGCAGACACACAGTGAGACAGTGAAAGTAATAAAACTAGAAATAAAAAAATAGTGTGAGTAATAAAAACAAAGTAAGTAGAGAGTGGAAGCATGTGAGAGAGTATGACTGGCACTGTCTGGAGTGAAAGGGCAGGTGAACTCATTTTCTGTCCGAAGCAAACATGCCAAGGAATCAGTAATTAACCATAGACCATTCTTTATAAATAAAGACAGGCCAAGAGAAAAGCATGTTTACAAAACCTTGTTACAAGCGTTGTTTCTAAATATTGATATTGGATAGTCTTTTTGTGTGTTTGGAGGTGTTCTAAATGAACGATGAATTTGAGATGTTATGTCTCTATGAGCCATGAGGCAATTCCCAAAGAACTTCTCAGAAAGTTAAAGACTACAGCCCATATATACAAAATAATATAGTTTCACCCTATACCACATTTTAGATCCCCAACAAAGCGTTTTCTCCTAATTTCCTGAATATAGAAATGTTTTGATCACTAAAGGGGTGTGGTGGTGGTGGCTCAATGGTAAGGCTTTGGGTCAGTGATCTGATGGTCTTGGTTCAAGCCTCGCACCAGGCAAGCTACCATCAGTGGGTCCTTGAGCAAGGCCCTTAATCACACTTGCTCCAGGGGCGCCGTTCATTCTGGCTGACCCTGCGCTCTGAACCCAGCGTTCAAATTCGTATGCTGGGATATGCGTAATAAAAACATTTCACTGCATGTATGTGTATGTGATAAATACAATCTGAATTTGATTTGATTTAAATGTTGAATTTGTCACCAGGTGTTAAATAACTGCCAGGGAATTATAAGGAGAAGAAAGAAAAAACCATTGCATCCATTGTCACTCAGTGATGTGCCACCACTCTAAACCTGATTGATAGATTCTATTCCTCAACACAGATTTCTGTCCATAAACTTCACCACTGCAAACCTCCACACTTTAAATGTTTGTCTCACATTAGTGTTTAGTGATTTGTTTAGACTCCTACAACCGTCAAGTTACTGTATTATTTTTTTTAAACAGACTGTCAGTGTTTCTATTCACTCGATCTTTCTGTTGTTACACTCTTATGTTATAACCTGGAAAAATGTATCAGATGAGTCATCTTATAGTATTTGAGCTTTAGCTCTAAACTATCAAATCCTCCTGGTCGTTAAGAGCTTGCATTATCTCTTTTGGCTGTTTACAGTAATAAAAACATTCCATGCTACAAAACAAAATATACAAAGGCCGAAACTACAAACCCGAGTCTAGACTGCAAGGTCGCCTTGAAAAATGATGTCTTTCCATATAGAAAAAAATCAGAGGGTGAAATAAGAGTGAAAGAAGATAGAATGTGATCACAGCTACCACTTGAAAATGAAGCAGAGGGCCATTATGCTAATTTCGAAGGATTCCGAATATACCTCTTCTCCCTTGCAAATGAATGCAAAATTATTCCGCTTTCTCTACTTCCATATCACTGACTTCTGCTCTAGATTCATGCAATAGTTCATTCCCTAAATATGTTGGTTGTTCTGTTTCTGGCTGCTGATGCTGCTAACTGCATTACTAAGTGTCTGATCATAGGCTAATTTTAATGCCGGGGCAGCATCTACATTCCCAGACAGTCTTGGAAGTCCTGGTTGGAGTGAAACATCAACAATCCTAGAATTATGTGAGCTTTAGAAAACTTTAACCAAAACTGGACGGTTGAAGATTTGAGCAGGGCCAGATTTTCTGCTGACCAGTTTGAGTGAGTCTAAAATATTGTAGATGCTTTCCTGTCCAGTTTTTTCATTACTGTAGTCTTCCTGGAACTAGTTTAGACATCTCCTCTGCACTTTCTCATTAACAAGGTTTTTTTCTGCACTATCTAGATCTAAATTGAGAAAATAGCATGTTGGTTAGTAATGCTGCATGGCCTGTCAAAGTTGCTGTTTAGTTAGGACAGCCTCATCGAACTGTCCCAGGTAAATGTAGTGATTTTATAAACCAAGATTTAGCCATTTCTGTGATGAAAACTTTATAACAGTAAACGTTATCTTGCCAGAGGTCTCATTAGTTTCATGTTATTCTGACATTATTGGTAATTAACACAAATGTATTGTATAAGGATGATGTACTTTCTTAGCTTCCCATATAAACAGAATTAATATTTATGTAAAATTATTAATATTAACTATTAGTTATTAGGTTTAAAGTTCATTAACCCTAACTGTATTCATCTGTGGATCTTTGATAACTACCCTTTATAATAAATAAATCAAAATTTATTTATTATTATTAAAATTTTGTATGTCATTAAAGATTTTATTATTTGGACTGTGAATCAAAATGTAGGAGTGTGTCCGAGGGTAACACCTGACTTTGTAAGTTGTAATTTGTTGCAGTTTATGGTATTGCATGGTAACAAAATTTATGTATATGTTTTAATGTCATATATATATATATATATATATACTGATCAGCCACAACATAAAAAAGAACCTGGTTAATATTGCATAGGTTTCCTTTTTGCTGGCAAAACATCTCAGGCCATTTGGCACCAAGACGTTAGTGTTCTTCTACTGCTTCATAGTCCAGTTCTGATTCTCATGTGTCCATTGTAGCCACTTTTGACATTGGACAGAAAATGGCATGAGCACTTTGAGCATTCTATGGCTATGCAGTCCCATACACAGTAATCTGCGAATCACTGTGTATTCTGACACTTTTCTGGTAAAGCCAGGGTTAGCTTTTTCAGCAATTTGCTATTCAATCGCTCTTCTGTGGACGAGATGGGCTATCTTTTACTCTCCGTGTACACAGATGAGTTATGAGAACCCCTATGGGAATCCATTATCAAAGGTTCCAATGAATACCAAGAACAGCCTACATGGTGATTTGAAGATATTCTGACTAAGTTGTTTAGCCATCACAATATGGCCGTTGTGGTCAGATCCTTATGCTTGCCCATTTTTCCTGCTTCCATCATATCTACTTTGAGAATTGACTGTTTACCGACTGTATAAAATGTCCCAATCCATAACAAGTGCCAGTGTAGCAAGATAATCAATATTATTCACGTAACAGTGGTTTGAGTGTTTGACTGGTCAAAGAATATATATAAATGTGAATTTGTTACCGTATATTTGTCCTTGATTTTATTGTATACATGTTCTGTGTAAATTGCAGAATATTGTAGAATATGAGACAAAATCAATGTAGCTTGCAGCAGATATAATATATTTCTGTAGATATTTAGATACTACGTTAATAAATTGACTTCAAAGATTTTACATTAAAGCTTTAGCATGCAGCTTTAGCCAACATTATATAAAGTGTATTAATTTTAATTTGTATCCCACATTTTATATTTTTGCATGAGTATCAACATGTATGCTCAAGTATGCATTACAATACAATAGTTGTTTCTTTAGTGAACCTTTTCTGGGAGCATAATGAGGCATGCACATAGCACAACTTCCGAATACAATGCTATTTAAAACAGTACATAAGGTTTATTTACGAATTTATTAACAATTGCTTTTACAGCATTTAATTTTGTCACTAAACATCAGTTTGTCTAGCAGTTTTCGTGCCACAATAAAATATGCTTGCCCTAACAAAAGCATATGAACAGTTTGTTTGTTGGATTAGTGTGTGACTCTCATCATATCAGTTGCATAATTATATTGATATATTGGGATTCCATGTTTGTCCTGGTTTTTAATTTATATATAAAATAGTGCCTTCAGCTGAAGAAAGCTACCAACCTAGGTACAATCCAAGGTACAGAATGCGGTGATATCCCTAACCCTAATCTAGAACTAGGTACAGTACGTTATGTAGTGTTTGTGAATATATCTAACATCTGATTTATAAAGCAGTTGCTTATAATATTTCAAAGAATTGGGTATATAATGAATAAGGTGTGCAAATGTAATTGGTAAAAACTAGTTACTTCACTGGATATGGAAGAAAATACCATTTGTGAGTTTGGCTTCCAAATGTTAAGATTAAAGTTGATATTCTCTTATAATATGGAAATATATTTACAGAAACAGGGTTAGTCTATCATATTTGTATATTTTGTTTCATTAAAAACAAAATACGTTTAATCCTCCAATCCTTTAAATATCCGTTTTATTGCTTTATCCTTTGTTATTTCTTCTTCTTATCAGTCAGCCCTCTCTACAGTCTTAGCTCTCATTCATCTCATGTCACTATAATCTCTTATCACTCAAATTATTCCCCTGCACTGCTATATTCAAAATTTTTGGCAGGGCACAGTACATTATTAAATAGTACCTTTCGGCCAGGAATCCATAGGTTGTGCTGCATAATTAGTACTGTATAATATTTACTTAGTTATATTGTTTACAATATGAAAAATATGCACGTTTCATGCATAATTAGGGCCCGAGCACTGTGGTGTGAATTAAAACATGCAACGT
The DNA here is from genome assembly GCA_028566295.1 of Liobagrus marginatus. Classification (NCBI taxonomy): domain Eukaryota; kingdom Metazoa; phylum Chordata; class Actinopteri; order Siluriformes; family Amblycipitidae; genus Liobagrus; species Liobagrus marginatus. The sequence continues at coordinate 8,256,196 of JAOUQX010000014.1, forward strand.
CCGAACTGGCCTAAAGTTTGTGTTTGACCAATATATTAGGAACAGACAAAATATTAGGAACGGTCAAAATGATAGGAACTACCAAAATAATGGGAACGGCTAAAATATTTGCACACTAAATATAAGGAACTGGCAAAATAATTGACAATTTTTTCAAAATAAAATGCTACATACCAAATATTTAGTTACAATTTATTGTGCCACCTATTGCAAACAGGGAATGTCGTGTTTTATACTAACTAAAACAAAGATATTGCTTGTTACTGAGGAAATAATTGCTTATACACCAATTTAAATACGCACTGTGTGATCTGTCCCAAACGTCACGTGTTTTGTGGAGTCATGCTACCCTCCAGTGGTGATCATTAGAAAATGTTTGCAAGTGAAATAAATGGAGACAAACTCTTTCAGGTAAATATTGTTAGCAATATTTTATCAGTTATCATATCGTATCAACATTTTTATATAATTTACAAGTCCTGTCAATTTAAATAATGTTTGCCATCTAGGAAATATTATTAAATATTATCTTGTCGGTTGGCAAATGCTATCGAGAATCCATAAATACCCTGTTAAGCGTGCCTAAAACAAATACTTATCCTGTGACGCCATCTATCACTCGCTACTAAAATGGCGTCCCTTATAACCAGGCAAGATTTTTTTTTTAAGATATTTCTACTGCATGTGATCATTAGGTATGTGGTCAAATAGTGCTGTAGTGTCACGCAACAAGAAAAAAATTGCAAATTGAATCTTTTAGTTCGCGCCACACTCGACGTCTTGTAGTTCCGGGCTGGGTTTGACTGTCTGCCTCGCCATAAAGCGCGTAGAGGCTCGGCGGGATCGTAGGGCGGGCCTAAAACACGCCGCTGCTACAGGGATACCAAGATGGAAATCCAGGGGCTTTCTAATGCCCAAAACACTCACTACCAACATGGCGTCGCGCTTGAGAGTGGTATGTCGTCGTCGGGAACGACAACGAGAAATGTTTCTAGACGACCTTCACGCGAAAAGTATAGCAGTTGTGGCTCGCAAAGCGACAACAACAATAATCGGCCCTCGTCTGCTCCGCTTCCACTGCTGGCACAAAATGGCAGCGGTGCTCTTCTCTGCATACAACAGAAACTCGGCGAAAGCAGCAGTAGTATGGTGCCAGAGGACGTTCAGGTTGCTCATATTGATCTCTGTAACATGAACGTGATGAAGGAGAAAGAGTGCGGCGATGTAGCTTTGCCGCCTAACTTCGTTAGGGCCGAGCTGAAGTACGTAGAAGAGAATGAGGACGGCGTGCTGCAAATGGCGCTGCCGATTGGCGAGGGGGAGGAAGACGGATACACTGCGCAGTGTGAGCAGCGACAACAGCACCGAGAGCTATTGGTGAGGGGTGACACATGCCCGTCTGCAAACAACAGTACGACCGGACCATCCGAACAAAAAAGCGCTAAGGGATTTTACGTTGTTTTCAACAAATTGTACGAACCCGCTCTGTTTGAAGAAGACGGCGAGAAGAAGGCGGGGTGCTCCAAATCCGGCTACGACCTGCCAGATGTGCAACGCACTCCGGTTTACCCTGCACACGATAGAAACTTGACTGTTAAAGCAAAACTATCTTCTGCATGCAGTGTTAATAGTTCAACAACCTGTTCCAAGCTAGTAAGTGAAACTGGTCCATCCACGGACGGAAAGCAGGAAGCTGAGAAGTTAAGAGTTTTGAAAGCTGATGAGAAATTAACTGGTGTGATGAGCTGTAATGAATTGGTATCTGTGGAGCAACTTGCAGGCCACTTAACCAAGTGTGAAACTAAAGATATGCTGGCAGACAATAACTGCTCGGCTTTCACGGCGGACTACGTGAATTTGGCAGGTAGCGTTAACGGAGACGCAGCAATCGACGGGCCGCCTGAGACTTTTTCCGGTACAATCATGATAAACAACCAGAGCATTATCGTGACTATCGAAAACGGGGTTTTAACACTAGCTGCCCCACCTGAGGGCCACAGCTACAAGGACGACGCAGTGGTGAGTCTTAAAGAGCACCTGGGCGCAAAGGAGCACGAAGACATCGTCCTACTAAACTACGTGGGTGGGACAAAGTCTTTTGGGGAGATGGCAGCGGAAGAGGGCGGTGCAGTGAGCGACTCCGAAGAACTGACGCTGACTGACGACTGTTCACTATCAGAGCTGGGCTCTCTGGACAACTGTCCGTCTGTTAAAAAGGAAAAAGCCGCTCTGTGCGATTTCGATTCTGAAGCTCAGACCCCAAGAGGTTCGACCGAGGATGATCTGCAGCCCTCATGCCTTGTCTCTCCAAACGTCTTAGCTAGCAAAAGCGTTGCAGCGTCCTACCGCTGCCCGCAGTCTGGCTGCTCATGCGCTTTCGAAAGCCGCCAAAAGCTCAAGATGCACTTGGTGTTTCACGCCGAGGACCAGAGACCCTTCAAGTGTACAGTGGAGGGCTGTGGCTGGTCATTTACAACCTCTTATAAGCTGAAGCGACACTTGCAATCTCACGACAAGGTGCGACCATTCGAGTGTGACTATGAAAACTGCGGCCGCCGCTTCACCACCATTTATAACCTAAAGGCTCATGCGCGAGCGCATGAACAAGAGGATGCGTTTGCGTGCGAGCTGTGCGGAGAAAGGTTCCGCAGCGCCACTCGCCTCGCCAATCATCAGAGAACGCACTTCGAACCAGAACGGCCGCACAAGTGCGAGTTCCCAGGTGAGAAATAAATTCGGTCTCCTTTTACATCATGACCCTTTTAAGTACGCAAATTGACAAGTTATTCGTGATCATCAGTTATTTGTTAATATTACTATTTTAATTGGATGCTATTTAATACCGTTACTGTTATGTGGCAATTTAAATAAAACTAAAAATGTGTTACATTTCCTAGGATGTGAGAAGGCCTTCATCACCTTCAGTGCCTTATTCTCCCACAACAGAACACACTTCAGAGAGACAAGCCAGTTTACCTGTACATACCCAGGTTGTGACAAGCGTTATGACAAGGCCTGCCGCCTAAAAATCCATCTTCGAAGTCACACAGGTACGCACACAACTCTGTGAACTGAGCTACGCATGTAAATATACCTTTTGAACCTTTTCCTGTTCTGCTGATTCCAGGTGAGAGGCCGTTTGTCTGTGACTCAGAATCTTGTGGCTGGACTTTCACTAGCATGTCAAAGCTGCTGCGTCACAAAAGGTATGAATAAATAGGTGGAATGAAAGATCGGTGTGATTTAGATTTGTCATGTATTCCCGCCCTGGATCTTTCTGTGGAGTTTGCGTGTTCTCCCCGTACTTGTGTAAGTTTTCCGCTGGGTATGCCAGGTTTCCTTCAAACGGATCACACTAATTCCTTCAAACACGTGTTATTGGTTATAGGTGAATTGGCTGCTCTAAATTGTCCATAGGAGTGAGTGTGAATGGTTGTCTGTGCCAAAGTTTTAGCCTTGCGATTAACTGGCAATTGTCCCGGATGTACCCTGCCTCTTGCCCTAAGTTACCTGGGATAGGCTGCAGTGGCCCTTAACAGGATAAGCTGTAGACAATGAATGAATGGAATCAATATTCATTGATGGAGTTTTTAAAGTACTCTTGTCTGGATAAGGGTGTCTGCTAAATTATTTTAAATGTATCATGTACTTATCCTCTTTCATGCTTTGCCACTTTTTCTTTCCTCCAGGAAGCATGATGATGATCGCCGGTTCACCTGTCCAGAAGCAGAGTGTGGGAAGTCCTTTACCCGTGCAGAGCACCTGAAGGGCCACAGTGTCACCCACCTGGGCACTAAGCCCTTTGAGTGCCCTATAGAAGGTTCGATTTTTGTACACATTTGCTGGTGGCGTTGAATACAAGTTTTGCTATACTTGCAATCATTTGAAAGTATAGCAACACTTGCATGCAGTACCACCAGTGTGGCATGATTACGTTTAATCTTACGTATATCAGTAATGCATCTATAAATCTGCCCAATTTCTACCGAACTGGACTATAAAAGGCAAATACTCAAAGCAATTTCTAGGCATCCACGTTGCCTCCGAGTCTGCCTGTTGCGATTATGATCATAAATGTTCACGAAATTGGTTTTTTTTTGTATTTTTGTAAATTAACTTATTTGGTTCACTGATACTTTCTTTTCCATTGATGATGCTAATGCATGAATTTTGAGATGAATTAAATGCTTATTGATGTGAAAATTAACTAGCTGGTGTATTTGTTATGCTGTGTGCAAGGATGTAACGCAAAATTCTCAGCACGGAGTAGCCTGTACATTCACTCTAAGAAACACAGTCAGGATGGAGTTTCTCTGAGGAGCAGATGCCCTGTAGCAGGATGCACAAAGCACTTCTCATCCAGGAGCAGCCTTAAGAATCATATGCTTAAACACCATAACCTCAGCCCAGGTATCTTTGCCCACACCCACAATTTAGAAACTTAAGCTTGTAAGTGTGCAGACTTTCAATTAAATCTGCAGTCAATGTAATTTGCTTAGTCATGGACTTGTAGGACTTTGTCCAAGCTTCCCCTATATAAACAACATTCTATAACTAGTCATTGACACATCTGTAATTCAAATACTAGCCCCACTTCTTGTCGTCTTTCTAGATCTGTTGAATCAATTGGAAAACACGACCACACTGACACCCAGCTGCGAGCTCACCAGTGCTGCTCAGAGTGCCACCACACCTGGTTCTGTAGGAGCAGAGCTCAGCAGCCTAGATCTCTCTTCCCTTTTCTCAAATGTTCCCTCTGGAGCCTCCACTGTACCTACAGGTCCTAGCCCACAGTCAGGCTCTGCTTCTTTTACCATGGACTTGGCGTTAGCAAGCAGTGGAATTCTTACCATAGATTCAGCCTCGGTGGGCTCTGCTTTAGGAGGAGCCAAACCCGTGGACCCTTTGATCTTGGCTCCAAGTGGGGATATGGGGGTGCACGTTCTGGATGTTGGGGGAGGTGGTGGGGTCTTACAGCAAGCTGCACTGCAGTTGGAGGATGTACAGACTGTGAACCCTGAGGCACTTGGGACGTTAACGGCTTTGACTATTCAGAGCACCTCAGCTGCAGAGCAGCTCCAAGCTCTAAGCTCCTCCAGTGTATTAACAGTAGAGTCATCATCCTCGTCTCTGACCCCATCCCTTACTCCCTCGCTCTCTACCGCTCTCCCATCACCACTGTCATCTCTTGCTCCAGCTCTCACCTCTTCATTTGTTCCGCCTCTGGCACCTTCCACAGTACCAGAGCTGCTTTCTCCCCCAGGGAAGGTTCATATGGAGGGTAGTGAACCTGCTGTGGGGCCATTACTAAGTGGAGTGGAGGTCCTGAGCCAGCCAGAGAACAAGGCTCTAACTCTGTTTGCTTTTCCTAACCACAGCAGAGGGCAGAACTACAGTGGGCAGAAAGAGAAGGAGCTGCACCCAGCTGCTCCTTGTGCTTTTGTTGTGAGTATAGTTGGCAGCGCATGCAAATTATTTGGACCAGTTTATGCTTTTGCATCTGTAAACATTTAATAGGGTTATGTGTTCACTAGCGTAACATGTTATTGTATGTCTGTGCAGCACATATCTGAGCATAAATTTCTCTAAGTTGCAGTGCAATTGTGTGTAACATTTATTTGTTTAAACATTTCAAAATGTTATGAAAGGCAACTACTTTGTCTCCACTTTTAACACCAGATAGTCAAATTACAGCTTAGTGCTGATTAATGTGAGCCTTTTGTTTCCCAAGGTTGCACCAAGTATAAACAAAAGTTTTGTGACTGTAAGAAGCTTGAATAGGTTAGATTTTTTCAAACACGAATAATTTGGTAATTAGTCAAGCAATTACTGGCCATATCTGATACGATATGGCCAAAAGATAATGGCCCTCGGACATTCACACCCATATGTGTAACTAAGCCGTTGCCACAAATAACACGGAACCGACAACCCTGAATAGAGGATGCCTTTCTGTATGCTGTAGCATTACTGTTTACATTCACTAAAATTAAAATGACCAAACATGTTCCAATATGACGAATCCCCACAGCCCTGCTTTGAAATGAAAACCCTTCACAGAGGGTTGTAACAGCGAAGGGGGACTAATTCTAGAGTAGGGTGTTTAAAAAGTACATTTGTATGAGTGCTATAGTCAGACGTAAACAAACAAATTGCTCATAAATTGTAAATAACCTCAACAATTTTTGCCAGTAGCAGGTGATTTGACTGTGACCATTGTAATTCACAATCCATGCATTTTGTCTATACCAATAAGAACCTTATGTTAACTAGAAGCTATCATATGTTGTTTATTTTCCACTTCGGAAGGAGAGCAGTGGTTCTGCCCGCACAGACTACAGGGCCATCCAACTGGCAAAGCGAAAGAAGCAGAAAGGCCTTGCTGCACGTCCATCCCCTGCAGGGACAGCTCAGCGAAAGACAAAGGGGGTGAAAGGTTCCAGTACTGCAGGGACATTGGCTTCAGGCAGTGCTCTGTTTGGAGAAGGAACTACGACTACCACAGCAGGTCTTACTATCCGAGACCCAGTCACTGGAGTACAGTATGAACAGATTCAGCTGCTGCAGGTAAGTGGGATTTGGAGCCTTTTCATTAGTTTGACTTTACTTTGTAGAAAGTTGTGTGCTGTTATGGTTTGTGTATTTCAGGATGACCCGGCCACAGATGGAGATTTGGCTTTCCAGTTAAGTTCACAAACCTCCAGTTCTCATTCCCAGCTAACAGTTGACCTTCCTGTCAACATCTTGCAGGTACAACTTCATATCTCAGAATGTTTTATTTCACCAAATTAATGTTTAGGGATTTGCATTGGGACTGGGTTTCTGTATAATAAAAACAAAGGTATGTAAACAATTTATGTAACAAACATTTTATTAAGGATGATTTAACAGTTTGTTCTACTGTAGGTTTGTGTTTTAGGTGATTCCTTCAAATGAACAATTATTGTTGTAGTGAAGCCTATTGTTTTCATGATGCCCTGAAGTGGACATTAATTATTTAAATATTAAATCGCACTGCAGTTTCTAAAGATAGTTTATTTATTTTTAATCAGGAGCCTTCTGCCATGGCTGAGGATGATGATGGCTCTGATAACTCTCAGTTCACTGGTAGTACCATTAACCTGCAGGACCTGGAATAAAAGACTGACCCTAGAGGCACGAACTTCAAGTAGACCTACAGTTTGTGTGTCTACCATGTGTTTTCTACAAGGTGTTTCAGAACTTAATAGTGCATCAATTAAAATTTAATATAGCATATACCAAGATTATAAATACATGTATTCGCAAAGTTCACATTAAGGAGAACAGAGGCTGATTTGCCTAACAAAGTTAATTCATGTTCATGAACAGCAAAGAGTTGCACAGAGACTTTAATATATACAGGATTCATTTTAAGAAAACACTGAATTGAGGAACATCAGCTCATTTGATAATGTAATAAATCTTATATATTTTGTCAAGCTTGCGTTACAGAATTCTGTAATTCAATTGTGAAATGGCACAATAGGGAATAATAGATGTAATGATGATATTTATACAGCAACACATTAATAAATAAGTCATTAACTGTTTGTGTTGAATTTGTTTTGAATTCCTGTTGTGAACAGCTTCTACATTCATGAATGTATGTTTTTTTTTTCCCAGTGTTTTGTTTGCATATTTTTGTATGGTTTTATATGAAACATCATGAACTCTGTATGAGAAGATTAAGTAACTCTACTTCTAATAAAATCTGACCATATTCACATGTGGTATTTTCATAGGTGATGAGTAACGGTGGTCAAAGCATCCTTTATATGTTGCCCCAATGTATTATTTAGAAGTACTAATCCATAAAATAGAAATAGAATTGCTAATCCATACAACAAGCATTTGCATATCTACACTTAAACTATTTTAGAAGTCCTTTTAAGAGTTATGTGCCTTCTAAAAGAGTCTATCCCACACTCAATGGTTGTAGAATATAGTAATGCGTGCACATTGTTGCATGGTTTAGATTCCTAAACTGGGATTTACAAGGTTTAGGTTCCTAACCAGGAGCAAGGATATAATCTGTTCCTTACTGAGAGTGGTATGTTTATAGTTATCAGTCGACAAATGCTTCAAGTAAAAAAGTATAGATATTCCTCCTCTTTTTCTGTGACGTCCTTGTTCTCTTTGGTCTTAAGTTTACGAACAGGGGGCTGGGAGCGAGGCATCAGCTTTCTTCCAGACTAGAAAACAGGTTAAACAAAAGTTTGATTTTAGATGGGTGCATTGTTTTTGTTAATGCAGCTCCTTAGTAATTATAACATATTTTAGCTTTAACTTTATATTTCAAGGTTCAAAGTGTATTGGTCACATGCACATTATGCGTGGTACAACATACAGTGAAATGCTTTGATGACTACTTGTACGTTTGCTATAAGGGGGGGGGGGGGGTTGGTTGCATATAAATACAGTGTGTACAGTAATTACGAATTTACATCTATATTAAATATGTATA
>JAOUQX010000014.1:8278372-8290614 GCA_028566295.1 Liobagrus marginatus
AATGTACATGTGACAAATAAACTTTGAACTTGAACTATATTATATTATATTATATTATATTATATTATATTATATTATATTATAAAGTATCCGCGCTGATTCTCTGTACATGCGGTATTAACGCAGTGCATAGTCTGATTAGATGAAAGCAGTGCTGCAATCTATGACACAAACTGGTGACATTGCTGTGACAACATAGAGACAGGTGGAGGTCAAAACCCTCATACTGTCTCAGTGCAAGCACGTGGAACTTTTGCCCTTCTACACTGTCAATGCTTTTGTGGCTTGAAATGAGAGTTACATTTCTATCTCCAGGAAATGTTTACCAGTGACTATTATCTGTTTCTCTCGGTTATATATGTGATTTTACACACACATGTAAAATCAGTTTACATGAAATAAGCTTATTTTTGTTTAAATGTGAAGAACCAGTTAAAAGTCTTTATTTGTCACCTTTACAATACGACACAGTTAAACCTTCTTCATATATCCAAGCTTAGAAAGCAGGGGATCAGCATGCAGGATCTACTATGATGCAGTGCCCCAGGAGTATAGGGTCAAGGGCCTTGCTCAAGGGCCCAACAGAGTCAGCTTGGCCGTGGTGGGGTGTGAATCCCAATCCTCAGATCAACAACCCAGAGCCATAACCATTTGAGTTACCACTGCCCTGTTATGTACGCAATCATACACAATACAACATGTAGTGAAATATGTTTTTCGACTATCTGTGCATATAAGAAATAGCTGAATAAATTCAGGAATAATTAACAATAGAGAAATAAAAGCGCAAAAAAAGGTGAATAAAGTTTTTTGCAATACAGTGAAACTCTTTTTAGTAAGCGGTAATACGAATGAAATAAATATGAATATAGTGCTGATATAAAGTGCAAGAACATAGACGACATAAAGCAGGCAAACAAGAAAGATCAGGATTTTACAATATTTTTTCATTCCGGACTGTAAAGTTAACATTATGGAGTTGGCATTTAACAGATGATGAAATGATTTGACAGAGCATAATAATAATACACATACATCTAAAATAACATTTATTCAGTCACTGAATAAAACCTATTGTAAACCTGGTGAATATATTGAACAGACCAGTCCACATAGACTAATCCAAAAGAATATGAAGGACTTTAATGACCTGCTTGAAGGAGTGGTCTAGCTCTCTGCACGTGCGCAAGTCTTTGTAGACATTACAGAGAAATATTCACTGTTGTTACATTTTTTTCCTTTTTATATTGCAAATTTTATATTCATTATGGAGGTCCTTTTGTCGTATTGAAAAATAGTGTTTTATAGAGAAAACGCCGTGTTAGAATTCTGTGTGTTACAAATGTGTTGCACGGTGCCGTTTGTAGTAGCTTTTCCTTTAGCTTCGTTTAGATAAAGACGGGAAGGAAAACGACATTTTCCGCTTCTCCAGAGTCCACGCTTCCACATCCAAAACACAAGCAGCTCTCGCGCAGTGACGCAGGCACTAGGGCCCGCCTTGCGTCGTCCCCAACCAATCAGATCGCTCGCGCGAGTCGAGCCCTCGCGCCCTGCCTCCCATTCTCGCCTCTGTAGATCGCTCCACGGTCACGTGTCCCAGACATAGTACAACTACAGTGCCGCGTATCTGGCCAGTAGTGTGTGGCAACAGCGCGCGAAGGATTCAAGGGCAAGTGCACCACATCAGGCATTCTTATACATAGGAGTAGGGCAAAAGTCATTGGATTTTATCAACGACTGCTAAAAAATAAACGGGTAAGAGGCTCTAAAGCAATGCTTACTTTTAGGCTTTGCATTAAATTCGTGTGTTTCCGTGTATGTGGGAGACTTCTGCTTTCGAATGCTGCAGCACGCGTGCGCTGCCTTTGGACGAAAACATGTTTATGTTAAGAAGCTGGACGCGTGGGTACGGTTTCGCCTCGTGGAAGTAACTATCCTCATTTCTGTGATCAGAACATCGATCAATACATTCAGCGCAGTTTTAGCAATTGCATCTTAATCTAAAATTGGATTTAACACTACATTTCTCCCCTTGAGTTAGTAATGGATATTTACTCTTGCATTTCTTGTATAAATTGCAAGGAAAAACGCGGATGCGTGATTTTTTTTAAAGGAAACATCTATTAAAAACAATACTTAAAGCGTTTTAATGTGCATGAATGTATAATGTTTGATCCTAATGGTGGAAATAGTTTGTGCACTTGGATTAGAATCAGTTCAAACTGCAGAGTGTTTTTGGCTCGCACTAGGAAGAGGGCAACATTCATTGTGGGTTAGCCTGGGTAATCTGTTACCTCTTGCGTGGCTGCTGATTAAAGTTAGTTTATTGCATATTAGCTGAGTGCAGCCCACGCGGGTATGTAAAGTGATGTAAAGCGCTATTAAAAACGCTCGCGCTTACTGCTCAACGTGTTGACACTTTGTTGAAAGGCGCTCAGAGGTTACTGTCGGTCATACAGCTGCATGTACTTTCTGTACACAGGGCGTCGTGAAGTACCGCATGTGTACAACAACTATATATCTTTTAATCCAGCCCAAATTCCAACATTTATTCACATTTTGCTAAATGCCATTTTAAGGAGGTGTGTTATTGTAAATAGCTGACTATTGCTGTAATTTGGTCCTAGTTCACAGTATGATACAAATATTATATTGACATTTTAGATATAACAAAATTTATATTATGTATAATAACCACAAGTCTCTTGTTGCTGTTCAGCAAATGAATAAAATTATTATTTATGTCGAGCTTGGAAACTAGTGGCTGGTCTGGTGGATCGAATACTTACTATTAGTGCGGGGTCTCTTCCATAGTACAGTATTTGGAAGAGAAATTCTCCAAATCACTAATGATGCGTTATTGCGTTTTTTCCGCCATCTAGAGGCAGGATTAATAAAAAGGGACTTATTAAGTATTTACATGACATATTTGCACATACTGTATGAGTGTATGGCAATGATATGACTTAAAACATAATCTTAAATGCGCTTCTTGAATATGTCGAATGATCTAAACATTAACATAGGGTAGTGGTTACCCAACACTGGTTAACGTGTTGGACTGCTGATCTGAACAACGGGGTTTGATTCCCAGCACTGCTGAGCTAACACTGCTGGGCCCCTGAGCAAGGCCATTAACCCTGAACCGCTCAGTTGTAAGTCGCTCTGGATAAGAGCGTCTGCTAAATGTTGTAAATGTAAATGAACACAAAATTGCTTTTATAAAAAAAAAATACAAGAAACATTATCAAAGTAATATTGACATCTGATCCTTTCTTCTCTCTTGGTGTAGGTATACCCTGGAGCTTTTGATGTATGTGTGAATCACAATCTTTTTTTTTTCTTGCTGTCATAAAAAAAATACATTCTCAATTTGCATGGACTTCATCAGTTCCATTTAGGCCGTGGAAAGGAATTTACTGTTCACCAAAGCAGGACTTGTTTATACATTTCACGGAAAATCTAGGGAATGGTGGATCATTTCTTGTCAACCGAAGAGAACTTCCTTTCCTACAGTGGTATAGGCTCTGCCTCGCCTGTGGAGTACCACGTATCAGATATGTTATCAGACACGGGGACTTATAAGGTGATGCCTTCACCCTTTTCAGAAGATGACCTCAGCGATGCATCGAGTCTGCGTTCCTGCTCCTCTCCAGATTCCCAAGTCCTAAGCTCAAGCTACGGAAGTACATCAAGCACTGAAAGCCAGGATGTTATCCTCAACTTCCTATTATCTAATACTTCCCTTAGTGGTGGAGGTGGCAACCTTGCTGAGGTTTGCACTGTAACCTCAACTCCAGGCATCCTCTGGAACACACCGCGGGACAGCATGAAGGAAGAAAACTTTGATTTGCCAATCTGGTCCCAATCAGACATGGAGGAGGCAGCTGCTGAACCATTTCAGCCAACCCTAGAGGAAATTGAAGAGTTTCTCGAAGAAAACATGAACGGTGTGGTGTCCCTCAAGCATGAAAGGAACTCACAGCTTGGATTGGAGCTGGGCCTAGGATTGGGAACAGGATTGGTGGTCATGGAAGAGACCTCATGTAGGCCACCAGAGATTAGCACAATTGGACCTCAGCATCATTCTAATCAAACTTTATCAACGGCTAAGCTTCCATTAAACTTCAGAGTTGATCATAAGACCAAAAGCACCGACAGTATTCCAAGTAATCAAGATTCGTTCATGCAGGCAGAGGATACATTAAAGAAGGAGACCCAAAGTAGACCTGTCTCAACTGAGAACAGCAACACCACCAATGCCAGCAGTGGTACTAGTAGGTTGCCTGTTATTCTTCAAATCCAGCCAGTTCAGATCAAACAGGAGAATCAGGGCCCCACTAAGGCTGTAAATCCTTCTTCAACAACTCAGCCCCCCTCCCCAGGCACAGACATCAAAATTGCCCAACTGCTGGTAAACATCCAGGGACAGACCTTTGCACTAGTCCCTCAGTTAGTACCCTCTGCCCCAAATTCAAATACATCATCTACTAGGCCCAATAGCGCATCTAAATTTGTGCGGATAGCACCTGTGCCTATTGCAGCAAAGCCTGTGGGTAGTGGAGGGGATGGTCTTGGTTTGGGTGGGTTTCAAGGTGGTCTTATAGTCGGGGGAGCACAGAAGTTCCAGAAGAATCCAGTGGCAGACCTCATCAAAATGCACAGGTGCAACTTTCCTGGATGTGCTAAGATGTACACCAAGAGTAGCCATCTTAAGGCTCACCTGAGGAGACATACTGGAGAGAAGCCATTTGCCTGTAACTGGCCCGGCTGTGTATGGAAGTGAGTGTGTTTATGTTCACAGTCTGGTCCCCTAGGGCCACAAGCGGGGTACAGGAGTGGGTTGCTGCTTAAGATTTATTGCTGTTCTGAAATAGAGGCAGATGTCCAGGAAACATATAAAATCATCATTTGAATTACCGTCATAATAAATCGTTATTATTGGTTTTATTTTTTGCCGAAATTAGATATACTTAAACAACTCTCTGCTTTCCTTGTAGGCACAAGAAGCAAATAGATAGATATTTATAATAAATGTAAGGCTTGAATGTATGACTGGTTCGATGGATAGATAGGCAAACAGATAAATACATGTAGTGCGAGGAGAAATATGACGCAGGCCGTTCCTTACAGAGTGTAATATGAATCAGGACACACAGCATGTGGTTCCAAGTCACATGTAAAGTGTTGGCAATAAAGAACAGCTTTGCTTTGGGTGTAATAGATCTATTGTCTTTGTTGTGCATGTATTCAGGGTCAGGGTGTGTTGTTGAAACAGTAACATAGACAAGCTAGAGCGGGTTACACCCAATCTAAAGCAAGGTTATTACAGTAATGAGAATGGTTGTTGTCCCTACTTTACAGTGTAATTGAGCAAACAGGTGCACACACATTTTATGAAACTATTTTAATTAAAACTGCAATTAACAATCAGCCTGCAGCAATAGTAATTCTGTTGTCATTTATCTCCTGTGTTCAACAATAGTTACAGCTGCAATTCTAATGATGGGAACAGATTTCAGAGTGCCAGGGATAAAAGTTACCGGTCATAAAACTGAAAAACAGTCCATAGTCGGACAGGTAATATTGCAAATGTTTTAAGAAATTCTATGACATGCAAGAATCCTCAAACACGTAGCAAAATCTGATATGATTAAAAAAAAATTTAAATAAATAAAAATGCTGCTGCCAATTAGAGGTTTGCTAAATACTGCTCGGTGTGCATGAAGAAAACGAAACGTGTTATACCAGAAACAAAACCTACATCCATACTATAGAGCCAGAGGCTTGTTGTCTCAGGATGAATTCCAATCTGTATTGGAAAGTTCTACGGGTTTCAGTAGTAGACAACCCATACACCTGTCTAACCACTTCTGTTTGCAATGAAGTGATATTATGTCAAACATAATATTAAGTTATTATATAATATTAATATGAAGGCATGGACTGAAATATGTTTGGGTAGAGGAACTGACAAAGTGTTTGGTTTCAGTTTCTGGCTCAATATAAATATTTCATTTTTTCCAACTTAATTAGGGACCTTGATTACATAAGCCATTTGTTTGATTGTAAGATAGCACTCAACGCCATTGTTAAATATGTTTTTATTTATTTATATTGACTTAGAGACAAGAACACCTTCATCAGACAGTATTTGAGGTTTTAGGCAGAAACAGTCCCAAGGCTCTTCTTCTTTCACCACACTGAAAGTGAGTGAACGCTAGAATCTGACACACACACACGCACACACACACACACACACACACAGTTTTGCTATCGTAGTGAGGACACAATATAGTGTACCGTTTGTACCTTCTATCCCCCTAACCCTAAACTTACACATCACACAAAAATGTTTACATTTTTAATAAAACATTGTTTAGTATGTTTTTAAACCTATTTTACTGCTGGGGACTCATGAAATGTCCTCATAAAACATGCTGATGTGGTAATACCAGTTTAATACCCATGTCATTATACAGATTTGTGTCCTCATAAATTCATGAAAACAAACACACGCGCATGCACAGAAGCATGCGTGCACACACACACACACACAAAAAGCTAGGCCTGTTTTTCCGTTAATAACTATCACATCACTTATTGTCAATATTTTATGAACTTTCATAATTAGATCTGGTTAAGTAACCGACTACACAGCTGGTAGTTGTTAGGGGAATGAATCATTCTTTCTATCTCTCTCTTCATCTGTGTGTGTGTGTGTGTGTGTGTGTGTGTGTGTGTGTGTGTGTGTGTGTGTGTGTGTGTGTGTGTGTGTGTGTGGGTGTAATACAGTGAGAATGTGAAAGGGAGCCTGTGAGAGGGGGACTGTTTCAGGTCAAATGCTGTGCTGAATGGTTACCATGACTGTGAGAGTGGAACGCCTCCTGATTCTATACACTCATGCACTCGCACCCACACACGCACACACACACACACACACACACACACACAGCTACCTGTGTCTCACACAGGCATAGAAAGTATGATTTCTCCTCTTACCCACTGTGTCTACATTAAAGATTAAATAACCGAGAAAGACAAATTCGTTGCATGTGCTACCCAGTTCGACTCATGGGCCCATACACACAAACACACACCACACAAACAGAAAGATAGGGTTAGGGAGAGAACAGGCGAGAAAGGTTTCCGTCATGGTCATGGTAAATTGGTTTTTAAAAGGATTCTGTACAGAATAAGAGCAAATAAGGGTCTGTTTAAGGGGAAATGTAAAGAAGCTTTTAAATGCTAAATGGTGATTGGAGGATCTCAGATGAACGTTTTACTGGGAGTTCTTAGTACCAAAGTTCTTAGAAATGCTGTGTGTGTGTTTGCATATATCAGAGCTTATGTTTTATACTGAGGAAGCTTTCAGGGGAGTTATCAAGCTCTGAGGGGATGTCACAACCCTTAAAAAAAAACATGTGAACACACATGACTGTGTTCTTTCTAGGAATCGCCTCTACTCTCTAATGAAGCGTTCTTTCTTTATATCTGTCTCCCTGTAACTCTTTCTTTCTTTATACAGTACTCTCTCTCTCTCTCTCTCTCTCTCTCTCTCACATACACACACACACACAAGTTTCTATAACAGCATGCATGAGGGCCTCTTGGCAACCACAGGAGTTCTAAAACAGGACATTCCAGTTTGCTTTCGAAGAAAGAATTTTTTGGAGTCCACACTATACAATCAGAGCTCTCAGTGAAGCCTTAATAGTTGACTACCAGTACATCCTGGTAAATGTTTTAAGACTAGGACTCGATTCAAGACTTTATTTTATTAAATCCCATTTTGAATACAGAGCAAATAAAAAGCCTGAATGGGATTAAAGTCCCTTTAAAATCTCTTTATCCCAGTTCATATCATTGGTTCATAGCTTTTTAAAGCGATTTCAGAAAAGGACGATGTTTTATTGTTTTCCTCTTCTATCATGACCCCGAAAAGTTTCAAACTGAAGAAATACAGTAGCCACAGCCGAGGTTTGGGCCCCAAATTCCACAGTAGAATGGACTTTTTGTGGCTTTTGGTTTTTCTTTTTTTACAGGAATATCACAAATTCTTTCACTGAAGCTGTTGCAGAGTTGTGGTCAGCTTTAAGTTGAATTACTTTACTCTTAAATCCAGGTCCAAAGTCTGTAATCAGCGTTTCAGGTCAAGTTCTGAAAAGAATCCAAGAAAATGTGGTGTTATAACCACAACAATCTACATTTGTCAGACTAACTTTGCCAACAGTATGTGAACACCTGACCACCATGCCATTAAGTGTTTCGCTGTAATAATAACCTTCGCTCTTCTTTAAAGGTGTTCCACTACATTTTGCAGTGTGGCTGTAGGTTTGCCTATTTGTACACGGGAGCATTATTGAGGTCAGGCGCTGATATCAAACAAGAGAGGTATAGCACAACCTGCGTCACTGAACAACTTTTTTTTTTGGTGTTTTTTTTTTGCAAGGCGGTAAAGTATTTTACTTCAAATTTTGGCAATACATGTCTGCATAGATATAGCTCACATTATGCTCAGGGGCATTGTCATGCTGAAACATGCTTGGGCCTATTAGTTCTAGTAAAGGTAAATTCTAGCGCTATAGGACAAAAAGTCATTCTGTACCGTTGTGTGTTTAAAGCTTTATTGCAATGGATTTGGGGAAGCAGGACATATGCGTGGGATGGTTAGGAGTCCACATACCTTTGCTTATATCGTGTACATATATAGCAATAGACCATTAATGTGTGAAAGAAGTTGCAATGCTACTAACAAGGTTTGCTTAAGGCCCACTCTGGGAAAAATCAGGGGAATACGCAAAATATGTATACAATTATTATCTATATTAATCCGAATCGCTAAGGTATGGTTTTATGTTTTTGTAGTATCAGTGTTAATAGTGGTTTTGCTTAGGAATCCTCTTGTTTAGAATTATTACTCATCCTACTCCAACAGTCAGAATTGCACCTAGTTCATGTTTGTGTCTGCCATCAGCCTTTGCCTTAGTGCTGTATTGTGATTATGTAAGAGCAGTTCAACCCAGCCTTGTCATAAAATGTAACGTTTATTGTCTTTTCACACATCTTGAGTGTGCAGCACCTTATCAGGCTGTGCTGAGATCTAACCATTAGAATACGTTTAATGCAATCTGTGTCTAATGTGTGCGCTGTAGTCATTGCAAAAGCATGATGTTGACATTACTTATTGCGTTGAGGATTAGCAAATGGGACACAGATGTTCTTTTGGGGATGATCTGAAATCAATTAAGGTTACATAAATCATATCGGTGGTTTGCTACGCTACTGCCTTGCCTGCATGACTGAACTCTGCGCTTGTGTGTGTGTGTGTGTGTGTGTGTGTGTGTGTGTGTCTCAGGTTTTCCCGCTCGGATGAGCTATCCCGTCACCGACGGTCGCATTCCGGGGTGAAGCCGTACCAGTGTCCTGTATGTGAGAAGAAGTTTGCTCGCAGCGATCACCTGTCAAAGCACATCAAAGTTCACCGCTTTCCCAGGAACAGCCGGACAGTCCGTACTGCTGCTTGATCCCATGCCAGTTGCACTCTCTGAACCACAACGTATTTGATGTGTGTGCGTAGATAGGAGGAAACCAATGGATTATGTCTGAGAATTGCTACTTTGCCTATTATATTTATAGTGTTTTAAATTAAATCTCAGTGGCGGAGCATAGGCAAATTGTATTGTCATCTTTGGTGCTACATTCTGTATGGATAACGAAAAACAGTGGAGCGGCATTAATAGTGACGGTGTTAATTGGATCAGTCTTCGTGAATAAGCTAAAGCGACACATCCAGGAACGACGCTATTTGAACGTGAGCGCGAGATTAGCAATAGAAATGCAGAGCGCAAGCACAGTGTTGATTGTACATGTTTAATATGTACACCTTCAATCAGTGTTGAATATCTTTTTTTTTTTTTTCTTTTACGCAAACTGTTTTGTAAAAAAAAAAAAAAAAAGTGTGTATTTTTATTAATGTCGCCTTGTAATGCCTCTGCTGTGTTTCTTTGGCCTTAGTCGTCCACCAAAGCTCTCATCTCAGGTCCGACTAGTGTGCTGGGGAAGCTGAAAAGCTAGTCTCAGCATTTTAAAATGACTGTTGAGGTTCAACTTGAGGTTCAAATCCCACGATAGAATAAGGGTAATAACTGAGGGTGTTAACTTTGCAGCAATGACACTGTAGAAGATTGACGTTTTGAGAATCGTCACCAGGTGTCTTTCTCTTTCTGTTTGCCTTCATGCTTTATTAATGCTGGTGCTACATCCATCTATCCCAAAGCCGCCGTTCTCCTCTTAAACAAACACAAGCATGAACATGAAACACTGTAGCGGTTACTTTCAGATCAGATCAAAACCAACAGCGGTCAAGATAAAACGGTTTTGTTACATTCGGAGGATTATATACTGTAAGTTTGCAGTGATTACACATCAACATGTTTGAGTTGGTTCATGTTTGTTAGGAAGGTTGGGTAAGAGTGTGGACATACCGAGGTGCTTGTGGCTGAATTAGGCAAAGCACAGAAGTGTTAGTGCCATGTTTTATTATTATTTTTGGGCACTTCTGGAAATGGGAAGCCTTACATCCTTATCTGGTTTGCGTGTTCTCTTTCTGATCCAAGGGCCCACTGTACATATAATGATGGCATTCCTTTCATTCATAGAATGAATTTTTATGAATACTTGTTAACGCAGGTCTTTTTAGCCACATCCTATGAATGTATGTAAATAAAACCTTTATGATTTTAAGGATGGGGATGTTGGGACGCAAATTCAACAATGGGAAAATGTGTGATTAGTAGTGTAATATTAAATGTGTACATAAGTATTTCCAAACATATATGTTTATAAATATATATGTATATATATTTTTTCCCTTGTACACGGAATTCATTTACAAATAAAACATTGAAATGTAGATACGAATGCGTTTTGTTGTGTTGTCTACATTTGAAGTGTGCATTTTTTAAAAATCAATTAGCCTCCATGTCCAAGTAGTTGGATTTACTGTTTCTCAAAAATTCAATGATCAAAGTTTGTTAAGACTACGCCGCAACATATTTGATATTTCTCGCTCCAGCAAAAGTCATTGAGCTTTTCAAGGGTTTGATCATTAATGAACTGTTATCTGTTGCAATCTGTTGACTGAAGATTCTAAGAAGGTAAAATGGTACGCGCGATGGTAAGGCATCATGAAGCCAGTGCTGACATCAGCTATTAGGAAATGACCATAATACACTCATTTCAATATGAAATTTTTGAACCCAAAGATTCACTTGTAGTTTTAACGTCTGTTCACTGTTAAGTCGTCTAATAATAATGAATGAACTGCCAGTCAAACATCATTCACATACATTGAATTGACAAAAAACATGACTAAAACACTCTTATAGGAATTACACAAAGACTGTATATTCATATGAACGAAAAATGTTCATTGTTACTAAACATTTAGAGATAATCAGCTATATGTATATATATATATATACACACAATGTTTCTTAGATTTTCCCTCTTGTGCTTGCTCTTCCCTCCCAATATTATTGCATGCTGTGCTTTCAATGCTTGTAAAAATGCTGAGTCACTGGCCATAAGGAAAGAGTCAAAGTCATATGTGGACTAAAAAATACTTGTTTACAGCTTATCATGAACACATGGCATGATTGCAGCAAACTGTTTCATGTTTTGGGATGGAAATATAAGTAAAAGTAAAGTATTTGTGCTGAGTGATTACTCAGGATCTAACAGTTTAAGGGATTGTATTGTATATAACGAAGAAGAATTTCAATGTACGTAAGATAAAAAGCATCTCATTTATATGACACTTTGAAATGTACTTTAAAAATTAACCTATAGCCAGTAATAACCTAAACTTAAAAAAATCTAAATAACAACTCGCAGAATGTCAAATAAGGGTCATGTTAATCCGCTAAAGTAATATTCCCAATTTAATGTGCACACAGCCTATTCAAACTTATTGCAGATAGAATTTTCCAAAATGAGGTCTCTGTGTCGCACTGGTCTCTAGATTAATTAGTACTGCTACTAAAATGCTGTGTTACATATTATCATATATGATGTATATATATTAGCAAAAATATATGGACACCAGAGCATTACACCTATATGTGCTTGTTAAAGATCTCATTTCAGATTCATTCCTCTTTTGTCTCCACTCTTGCCCTGCTCCTGCTTCTTGGGTTCTTTTCCTTCCTTTTTCTTTCTTTTGCTCCCTTTTGTGCCCT
>JAOUQX010000014.1:8296170-8308073 GCA_028566295.1 Liobagrus marginatus
GAAAAGCAGGCCCAAACCATGATGCTGCCACCACCATGTTTGACAGTGGGGATGGTGTGTTCAGGGTGATGAGCTGTCTCAGTATATGTTTTTTTCATTTTCAGTTCCTATTTATCACATACACGCAGTGAAATATTTTTATTCTGCATATGAATTTGAATGCTAGGGTCAGAGCGCAGGGTCAGCCAAAACGAATGACACCCCTGGAGTAAGTGAGGTTAAGGGCCTTGCTCAAGGACCCAATGATAGTAGCTTGTCTGGTGCAAGGCTTGAATCCCCGACCCTCTGATCACTGACCCAGAGCCTTACACCATTGAGCCACCATCACCTATATATATATATATATATAGATTGAGCTTGCCGTTTTGACTGCACACTGGTAGAAAATAAATAAATCTCATTTCAACTGCATCCCTCATTCCATCATGTCTGGTGATAGAGAAAATGATAGAGAGAGAGAGAAGGTGTGCGTGAGAAAGAGACTGAAAGAAGGGAGGGATTATTTTAAAGTCATGCTTAATTCACACCCAATGTGGTGATGTTTATCTTTTAAAGTAGATTACAATACTGATGTGTTTCTGTGTATGTCAGTTTCACAGATGAACAAGTCCATCAAATGTAAGTTAGTAAAAAGGGCAAAATGGTTACATCAGTTCTGGCTTTGTAAAGAGTAAGCATCATGGGTTCTATTCATTACAGTCTTACACACATGCAGATGTTTCCCTGCAGCACAACAAACATTTGGCAACCTGAATGACTCACAACCATGTAATACAAGGGACTGTGTGTCTAACAGAAATTATGGCCGAAGCAGGAAGCTATCTTTTTTTTCAAATTACCATTAAAGTAAGGAAAAAACATACATATACTTGTCTATAATAACCCAACCTCTCAGCAATCTCTGCATACAATCTGACATTTCTTATAAATCAGTTTGACGCATACAATTAATGCTTCAACCAGATGGTTAAATCCATTTAGGGGTTTAAAACAAACAAACAAACAAACAAAGTCTACAACCGAGGTAGATCATAACGTGTAGACTTTTTAGTGTACACATGGAAATATTGTTCTTTACACAACCCATGTTCCTAACCACTGCAAAGGTCTGATTACACCACTGCTGACGTCTTACATGTATTAGTGACGAGTGTTGAATGGAAACCATGATGCAAAATACACAGCTGATGACAAGAATAAAACTACTTCATTCTGGCACTGCTTTTAAACAATAATCGTTTTCTTTCACTTTCAGAAGAAGTGGAACTAAAGAAATATAAGACAGGCTGTTTTATCTGCAATATACTTTATATTTTATATTAGTACAGTGAATTCAGAAACATGTACTTTTGATTCTGAGCATGGAGAAACCAATCTTGTACATTGAAGCTGGTAAATTCAGTATGACTACACCAAGTGTGTAGATCTTTCAGCCACAAAGCATTTCAGAGATATACAAAGACTATTTTGGAGTTAACATATTTCTATAATACAAATCCACAATGCTTTCATAAATTAAAAAAAATTTTTTTTATCCATATTAATTTCCTAGAGCAGAACGATGCAAAACACTCTAAGCTCACACACAGTGTTTCATAACCTAGAGATAGTCCGAATAGTGAAATTTGTTCTTTTTTCATTCTAGTGAATGTAAATGAAATGCAAATATCTAATATATAATATAATAACAGCTGTGTCTCAGTTGCATGTGTGTTGAGGTTGAAATTGAACTCTCCAGGATGATATGTGACATGACAGAAGAGCTTCATCACAGGGGAAAGGGGCTAGAGAATCTTTAAATATAGCACTGGCATCTGTGTGTCATTAGGTTAATGTTCTAACACACACACACGCGCGCACACACACACACACACACACATACAAATACACACACATACACACACACACACACATACACATACACACACACACGCACGCACACACACACACATACATACACACCTCAAGCAGAGTTGAAACTTACATCTTTTGGAGAGACAAATAATTCAAAATATGTATCGTTGCATAGTTTTTAGCTATAAAGTCATAACCTGTGAGCATGTTTAGAGCACAACACTGATAACGGCTGTATCTAAAAGTACTGTATGTGGTACTTGATATGCTGTAAATCCCAAAACCACACAACAAACACTGTCCAAATTTACTGTAAGTCAAAATACTTTGCTGCATCTATTTTCACTTTGCTATTTAGTATGGAGAAATGTTCTTGGACATAGTCAGACATAGTTGGTCAAAGCATAACAAACATAACAAAATTTAAAGGAAAGAACTCCTTTATAGCCTGTTTGTGGGGTGAGGTGGACAGACATTGACCAGAAGAATCTAAATAGAACTAGCGTGCTTGGCCTTCTTAGGCTATGAGTAACACTTGTAGACTGTGTGTTAAGGGTGGTGTCACAGAGGTGTCCTTGCAGCTTCCCAAGATTATCCATTTTGCATTTATTCAAACAAACATCTATGTCCAGTCTAAATCGGCCTATGTTTAGTTTCTTAATCTTGGCAATGAAATCTTTCCAGAGAACTGGCCTGTTTAGTTTGTAAAGGTCATAGATTTAACATCTTAACAGTTTCCAAACACTACTGTCAGCCATAAGGAATGAGGAAGGTTCCAAAACAGTGTGTTTAACAAAACTAATAAGTATGTTACATTAAAAATATTTAAAGGCTTTAAAACTGAAATATTTTTTTTCGGGAAATTCTTCATCCTCAGTTTCACAGAATCTGTCCTGAACACCATGCAGATCTCAGAGCTGGTGTGTGTGTGTGTGTGTGTGTGTGTATTAGGCTGTGGTGGGCCAAGGATGAGGTCATGAATTTTAAAACGCAGAGTTTTGTCTTAATATCCCTGTTAGGACCTTTCATTGACAGAATAATACAGCTAACTTTATCTACACCTACATTTAAAGAAAAAATTAAATAAATCCCCTTATGGAAAACAGCCGAATGCTGGAGGGAAAAAACGGAAGAACTCCTGTTGTATATTTCTGTTCTTATGGGGAAGTTTGGTACACACTTATATATGAAAACACATCCATACACATGTGCACAGACCCCCCACACACACACAAGTACAATGAAGGAGAATGAGGCAGGCCGAACTGGATTTAAACTGCCTGTTGTGACTGAACATGTGGTAGAGTAACGATGGATTTTATTTCAGTCTGTAGACCAGAGGCATTCATAAATGCTGGGAAGTACACTCAGCGGTGTGCAGACAGTGTCTAAGATTGTCCTGCTTTGGTCTTCCATAGCCGTTATGATTATGAACATCAAGCAGAGGTTTCACTGATTAATTCCATATGTATCTGAACCCCATCCAATCACAACTCATTTTATTCACTAATATTTATTTTGTTAATTGTTCAAAAATATTTTTATGAATTTACAATTCACTGATATTAACTCTCACCCATTTCTTTCCTTTTCCATGTAATTCATATTAGCCATCTTACATGAGCCAGTTTGTTTGGTTTTTCTCCCCAGGCCCTGATCTCAGATAATTCCTAATGACTGTGGGCATTATATTTAAACCAGTAACGACGTCAGGCTGCACCACTGCCGCTGCCAACACTGGGCACTGTATCGAGTGATACTTTACCGGCACCAACCAGTCTTGGAAGGCACGGAGTGGAATCGAGTGTCAGGATTGAAACGTGCACTTAGTTTTATTTCCTTGTGCTCTGTTTTTAGATTTTTTCAAACAGGACTTTGTATTTCTATCATTCAATTGCATGGAACAGGCAGCTGTGTGTGTATGTGTAGTAGGGTTAGCATAAGAGGGAAATTACTCAGCAATTTGTGTGCGTACCTTTCCTTATATCATTCCTACCTCTTACTGTTCCTTCAAGTCAGAACTTCAGTCCTTTATAGTTGAGTTCTGGTTTAGACTGCAGTAGTTTGGAACACAGTAAAATGGTTGTTGATCACATGCATCAGACTGATGGACTGGTTAGTTCAAACCAGATGCAGAAAGGCTTATAGTTATGAATGAGCTTGAACTGTTTATGCACTTTTGAGTTAACAAATAACCATTATAGCTTAGATATTAACTCACAGTATTTTCTATTTTCTCAAGTTAAAAATCCTGATATACTGATTCTCTTTGTCATTTATAGCAGTGAAAATTTAGCTTTCTGCACCTTTTGCAGTTGTAATAAATAATATATAAATGTAAATGAATTAGCATTAAGCGGAGTCCAACTTGTCGGTTTTCTTGCGGTCCAGTCATTTCACACTTTGACAAGCGTGGGTGGAGTGTGACTAAGTTTCTGAATTTTGTGTTGCTGTAGCACCAACATGTGTTCAGAAAGAGCAATGCATCCACTGAACATGTGCAGAGTTTCCCTGATAGTATTCATTTTACTTTCTTAACTATCTAGTAATACCACTAAAAGATTAACCATTATATATATTGATTAGTATTCTAGGTAACAAAATCCCACAAAACAGGAAAATCATGGCGTCAATTTGTTTGTCTGCTGACGTTAAACTGATATCAGAGCTGTCAATCAGTAACTTTTGGCAAGATCTGAGGTACAGAAATCCATCAGGCAGACAAAACCTGTGCAGATTTCTGTCACAGATCTTTTTTAATTTATTAAAATGATAAATGACACGTTAACAAGTTTGATGAAGCTATGCCAAAATTGCTGATTTTTGATATGTACTTAGTGAGATAATAAAAATGTTGTGTGATGCTAAACATTTGCAATTACAGAGGTCAGCTATTGCAATATGCCGTGCGACATGGTTAATCTTTCTCTAGGCAATGACGGATGTAGATGTGGGCCAAAGTCCATTAGAAATGTTTGATCCAAAGTGTCAAGGTCAATCATAATACATTTTCCCACTGAAATACTGAATATGAGGCTATAATGAAGGAAAATGATTTCTGTAAAATGAGTTCTAAATAATATGCAGAGACATTTCAAAATGGAATGGCAAAAGTGAGTACACACATGACATTTTGTAAATATTTTATTATATCGTTTCATGTGATAACACTGACGAAATGACACTTTGCTACATTTGAATGTCTCATTTTACTGTCCCCTCAAAATAACTCAACACACAGCCATCAATGTCTAAACCGCTGCCAACAAATGTTAGTACACCCCTAGGTGAAAATGTCAAAATTGGGCCCAATAAGCCATTTTACCTCTCCGGTGTCATGTGACTCTTTAACGTTACAAGGTCTCAGATGTGAAAGGGGAGCAGGTGTGTTAAATTTAGTGTTATCGCCCTCACTCTCTCATACTGGTCACTGGAAGTTCAACATGGCAAAGAATTCTCTGAGAATCTGAAAAAAAGAATTGTTGCTCGACAATGTAGAGCCTACATCTAGAGTCTACATAAAGATGGACTAGGCTATAAGAAGATTGCCAAGGAACGGAGCTGCAGCACGGTGCCCAAGACGATACAGTGGTTTAACAGGACAGGATCCACTCAGAGCAGGCCTCGCCATGATAGACCAACGAAGCTGAGTGCACGTACTCAGCGTCATATCCAGAGCTTGTCTTTGGGTAATAGACGTATGAGTGCTGCCAGCATTGCTGCAAAGGTTGAAGGTGTGGGGAGACACACACAGCCTGTCAGTGCTCAGACCATATGTCACACACTGCATCAAATTGGTCTGCATGGCTGTCGTTCCTGAAGGAAGCATCTTCTAAAGATGATGCACAATAAAGCCGTTTGCTGAAAACAAACAGTTTGCTGAAGACAAGCAGACTAAGGACATGGATTACAGAGACCATGTCCTGTGGTCTGATGAGACCAAGATTTATTTGGTTCTGCTTGTGTCAAGTGTGTGTGTGTGTGGTGTGTTGCAGCAACCAGGTGAGAAGCACAGAGACAAGTGTGTTTTGCCTACAGTCAAGCATGGTGGTGGGAGTGCCATGGTCTGGGGTTGCATGAGTGCTACCGACACTGGGGAGCAACAGTTCACTGAGGGAAGCAGAGCATGATCCCTACCCTTCGGAGACTGGGGCACAGGGCAGTCCAACTATATAATGACCCCAAACACATCTCCAAGACAACCACTGCCTTGCAAAGAAGCTGAGGGTAAAGTTGATGGATTGGCCAAGCATGTCTCCAGACCTAAACCCTTTGAGCATCTGTGGGGCATCCTCAAACGTAAAGTGGAGGAGCAAAAGGTCTCTAACATCCACAAGCTCCGTGATGTCATCATGGTGGAGTGGAAGAGGATTCCAGTGTGAATCACTGGTGAACTTCATGCCCAGGAGGGTTAAGGCAGTGCTGGAAAATAATGGTGGCCACACAAAGTATTGACACTTTGGGCCCAATATGGACATTTTCATTTAGGAGTGTACTCACTCCTGTTGCCAGTGTTTTAGACATTAATGGCTGTGTTGTGTTATTTTGAGGGGACAGCAAGTTTACACTGTTATACAAACTGTACACCCACTACTTTACATTGTAGCAACGTGTCATTTCTTTGGTGTTGTCACATGAATAGATATAATAAAATATTTACAAAAATGTAAGTGGTGTACTCACTTTTGTGAGATACTGTATATTTAGAGCAAGAAAATAGAATAAAATCTGAACAGTCAAGTCCCTGAGGGCCAAATATGTAAGTACACTGCCCGTCCAAAAGAAAAAAGATCACCACCTGGATATAACTAAGTAAATAGGTAAGAGCCTCCCATTGGATAATTACTGCACGGATGATTAGGTTTCAACTGGCAACGAGTTATTTAACCCAAACTGATGCAGTGAGTACCTACTCATTTCTAAAACAACCATGTCAGAAGACACATCCTGTGGTCATGGAAAAGATGTTTCAGAAGGGTCAAATTATTATTATTAAACATCTTAGGAGATTGTTGAAAATAGAAAATTTGGGTTTACATTTACAGCATTTGGCAGACGTTCTTATCCAGAGCGACTTACAACACAATGAATTCAAGGGATTGGGACTAAACAGCTGTGCAAACTAAATAAAACCCCTTATTTGTGAGGCTAATCGGAAAAAAGGCTTGGGCACATCAAGGTATGAAGAGAGGCAGATGAAGTGATGCACCCATCATGGTTAGTGCCTACAATACAAGACTGTGGGGGCAGTGCTATGATCTGACTACAATCTGCAGTTGGTCAGGTCGAGGTTCAGCAATGTTATGTGCCCAAAGACTGAGGTCTTCCCTGATGGCACGGGCATTTTCCAAGATGACAAACCCAGAGTGGTTAAGGGATCATGAGACATCAGTTTCACACATGGATTGGCCACCACAGAGTCCAAACCTTAACCCCACTGAGAATCTTTGGGATGTGCTGGAGAAGACTCTCCCATCCTCAATACAAGATCGTAGCAAAGAATTTATCCAACTGGATGGGAATAAATGTGACATTGCAGAAGCTTATCGAAACGATGCCTTGGCAAATGGGTGCCATAATCAAAGCGGTCCAATAAAATATTACTATGTGTGTGACTTTTTTTTTGGACGGCTAGTATATTATAGACTTTTTGCACTTTTTTCTTCCTTATTATATGTGTGAAAACAGAGCAGGTTCATGACCTTTGAGCATCTATCACTTTCTGTCTCCCTATAACCACATTATCTCTGATCCTAAACTTGGTTTATAATGGCAGTAATGCCAGTACAATCCAGCACTGGATAAGGTAATTCAGGTCACCCTGGTGCACTGCCACAGACAGCTATGTTAAGCAACTCAGAAAAGTTTTTCTCAAATATTGGTCAATATCAGAATTTGTTCTGGATCTTCTCCTCTCTTATCATAGAGCCAAGCAAATCCGACAGTCTTTAGCAGTCTGACGAGCTGTTGAGCAAGTTTTTGTAGGTCATTCAGTGAATGATGCTGGACTCATTGCAATCCAGGGCACTCATGTGAAATTTTCTCATATTAAAATTATAAGACAGCATGTGTGCAAGTCACAATATTTTTTTGAGAATTATGCATGTGAATACATAAATGTTATAAACTCATAACAATGCCCCACAATTTATACCTTATAACTTATACCAATAAGTTATAAGAAAAAACTTTATAACTCATTGGCTTGATAACATATACCTGCTTTTGTGTTATGTGTTTATGCGCTTCTTTAGAATTACCAACCTATTAAAATGAGAACATTAATAAAAATACCTGCAATTATAAACTATTCCCAGGGCTGCAATTATAGAAAATGAATCAACTTTTTTTTTTTTTACCAATCAGGATTGGAAATTCATCAGTATTTTAAGTTTGTAAGTGTCAGTATATTATGGTGATTATGCTCATAGTTTTATATTTACTGACATACCATATAACAAAGGTACCACAATAAACTGTTATTGTAATGTTATAGGTGAATATAACAATGGATACCATAAACGAGTAAAATAAGCTGTGCTTTGATTACCTGTAGTGAAAATATTTCCTTCTGTTACAGGAACTACTTGACTGAGAGACTTTAAAACCCTGCAAATCTAAAGAGAATGTAGCTTATCAGCTATATATGAATGAAGCTGAACAAACTAGCTATGTTAGCTATACTAGCTAATTATTGGAAACATTGAAGAATTTAACAAAATCCTTTTACTTACCCTTATAGCGGTGCATAAAAATATTTTTATTTACTTGCTCAGTCTGAACAAGCACCATATTCCTGCAATGATCAGCCCCAAACTGGTATAAAAAATGTCCTGCAAGAAATACTTGTCACATATTTGCAACCTCAAATTCCTCCCTCATCAAAATAAATGAACTCCAACTGTTCTTTTCTTAAACAAGTGATAAAGAGGAGTAACGTGCATGAAGCCTACTTCTGTGGAGCACGATTTAATTGAACGAACGTGAAGTTTCTCCAGATTTGAATCATATACAGTATATATGATGATTTTTCTTTTTCCTTTTTTTACACATGTACCTTGAAATGACCCAATGTAATGGAGCGGCACAGCGGTACAGAGTAGCAGCGATACGTGCGGAACAGCGGTGCATGTTCTCTCTGTGCTTGCACAGGTTTTCCCCGGGTACTCCAGTTTCCTCCTGCCGCCAAACACATGTGATTGGGCATAGGTGAATTGGCTACTCTAAATTATTCATATGAGTGAATGTAAGTGTGAATGGTTGTCTGTCTCTAAGTTTTAGCCCTGTGATTAACTGGTGATTGTCCAGGGTATTCCCTGCCTCATTCCCTAAGTTAGCTGGGATAGACTCCAGTGCTCCCATGACCCTGAACAGGATAAGCGCTAGATAATGGATAAATGAATGAATGAATGATATACTTCAGTATATCATGCAAAATACCAGTATTGATTTGAGTATCTGAACAAGTCTACTAGCTCAACTTCAGGAAGCTTTATTGTCATTAAAACATATACAGCTGTTGCAATACACAGTGGAACGAAACAACGTTTCTCTAGGACCATGATGCTACATATAACACAGAGTCACACAAAACAGAACAGAGAGTCACATACACACCAGGACAACAAAGAGCTACGTACAACACATAGTGTAACAAGTACAGAAAGTGCAAAACAAACAGTACCTACAATATGCTACGGGACAGATACATAGAGCATAGAACATAGCGCCAATGGTTGTGCAACATGTGGAAATGTACTAAATAATGATAGCCGCATCTAAGTTAAAACAGCAGCAATATTTAGCACAGTACAGTGGCTAGTGTAAACAGTAGCAGCATTGAATAGTGGAGCAATAGATGACGTTATGAAACAGTATTACAGTGACTTTTTTTTTTTTTTTTTTTTAGAAGTACACAGTATAATATTTAGAGTGGCTGTGCGAGGTAAACTTATGAAACAGTGTTAAAGTGACTGTGCATGAGTGATTTCTGAGTTCGAGTGTGAGTGTTTCAGTTCAGGTTGAGTTCGGGTGGATAAAAATGATTGGACAGTCATGTAACCAGTCAGTTAGGTAACCCTAACCCTAACTCATTTAGACGTTTGACCTCGCTATGGCCTTGACTTATGCTTTGACATACCCCAAAACAGTCTGCCTTCACCCCCTAGCGGTAGAGACATGAAACGACAAACCCCCATACTGCTCATGCAGAAGTACTTTACAGTCCTCAGTCTAATTCTAGGACGTGGCTCTTCTCTCCTTCTCTCATTGGCTGCGGAGAAATTTACTCTAATCGGATTGGTCGTTCTGGCTGTTTGACCAAGAGCAGAAATAGATTTCAGCCACTCCCATTGGATCGCTGTCTCACATGCGAGGAGGGTCTTCAAGACTTGCAAAGGTATTTACTTTTTATCTAGTCAAGTTGTTATGTTGCATAAAACCGCGCCTCATTCATTAGTCTTAAGCAGCTTAGTCTACACTGTGATAAATACATTGTGAGGTTTGCAGGAAACTATATAAAAACGCGAGCGTGAAGTGTACAGGTTTGACAGGTATTCAGGCGAAGCAGTCGAGCTAACGATGAGTGATATTAAAAGTCACTCAAACTATTTTTACTTGATACTAGTAATTAGTCCATCTTTTTTACGCATGAATTCGCTTCATATACATGGTGTACTGTGAGAGCAGTGACAAGCTAACCTAACTCTTAAAATAACTCACTGACTCACTGGTAGGGACTGTAGTGGCAGACCTCCAACCTCTCCAACAGAAGGCGTTCCTTAGTGTTTTAGTGACACAAGCAACCGCTGAAAAGAAATTCGTTTAAATTAAACCAATGGTGATTTTACATTGCTGCAGCCCGGTGTAAAGAGGGCAGTTTTTAGTGTTAAAAGGCCTTTCCTAGGTAACGAGTGGTTTTTATTTTTGACCGCAATAGAAAATGTGTAAAAGTTATCTACGGGATCTGCTTTACCTGTGAACAGCACAAGTGGTTCTGCGCTGTGAAGCTTTTTAAAAAATAACGCCCACTTTCATTCGAAGTCAAACGTACGGTCTCCGGGAAGGGACATGTTCGGTTCTCTTACCGCGAAAAGAAAAATATGAATTCATGGGAAAGTCGTATTAACTCATAGGTACGTGATAGTAAGTCGTGGCCACGAGTTAATTTTGTCAAGGAAACGACAACTATTCGTCATGGCCACGAATTATTTACACATAAAAATATAGTGCGATCTCTGGCATTAAGACATGGGTGCGTTAAAAGTGAGATGATTTCCGTCGGAAATTGGATTGAATTACGTACTCGGATTCATCATTGGTCAGTGGATACCGCTGGATGCATCGAAAATGGCTAGAAAAAGTGGTACACGTGCATGAAAAGATTATGACATTCATAACTAAAAATGAAATGTTTACATCAATCATCTCCATCTCCGTCTGTTTGTACTTGGGATGGAGCTTGACGTCACTGCTCCTGAATTATATGTATTTATAAACAAGGGAATAGATACAGTGATAATTTTAACGGCACAAATGAACGGCGCTGGTTCGGAGCGATTTGGACCCCATGAGGTGGAGAGTGACGCCCCACAGCCAAAGAAATAATGTTTAATATCTCAAATACCAAATAAGAACAAATGTTCTTTTTTCAACACAGCACAAAATTGCGATTTTATTTAGCAATTAATTACTATTAAAATAGTGTAGTAACCTTTAGTGTAAATTACTTTTCCTTTAAATAATTTGACATCAGTAAATATATGTGGAGTCTATGTGAACTAATTTCAATCCTATGCATAAGGTGTAATTGAATAACTGAAAAATCTCTTTAGTAAAAATAGCGCATAGTGGTTATCGAATATGAGTATGGTTAGATGAAAATGAAGAATAAAGATGTCTTATATTTAAACAATACAGCGAAAAGTACACAAAGCAACCGCGCGTGTCTTAAATAAAATCATATTTGGTAGAGTGTTAAGTTTTCATTTCTCTCAGTCATGTTGAAGTGTTATATGTAGCTGTCATCCATCCATCAAAGATCACCACAA